>VMDR010012431.1:0-26597 GCA_007922815.1 Macrotus californicus | reverse complement strand
CATGCAAAATGAGTAATCCTGGTCTGATTCAATGCTATCATCCCTCTGTCCTTGAGCAGCAGGGCTCTTTGTGGTAAAGAATCCTTTCTCCCTGTTTGGAAGAGAGGATATACATGTAATAAGTTCTATAGTCTGAAAATTTAGTTGGCAATACCAATCTGAACCCATGATGCAGTTTATTTGATACTGTGAATGTGCATGTTTATGTGTTCATGTGTGTGTTTAGGTGTATCGATCCAATAGTAATGAGCATCCAAAATGTTCGTACTGTGGTCCTAAAACACCATTTCTTACCAACAGAAAGTATCAGGAATCCTGGGAGAAATACCTGATCCCCAGCCTAGGGTAGCAAATACACAAGCTGAGTCTTATATTACTTATAATACTAGTGCTAATTAATTTATTAAAAATGACAAAAGTCATGTCAAAGGGATCCAGGCACCACTTGAAGAAGCTCCCATTGGCCACATATGGGACAATGCATGCTTCAATAATTATAATACTCACAGTGGAATAGAATCCACAATACGTGTTAAAAACCATGATTTCATAATTATATTTTTTAAGTTGGTCACCTTGATAAGATAATTCGGAAAGCAATTCATTATCTTAGAAACGAGTAAACAAAGGAAAATAATAAAGCTGTTATTTGGTCTCTCTCATACAAACTTATACCACTGGGTAACCAACTGACAAATTAAGGGACATGTCTCCTTATAAAACTATCACAATTTATACACAAAAAGAGACATGATAAAATTAGCATGTCATCATTCTGAAACTTGTATTTAATAAACAGATATGGGCATTAGTCATCAATGGTTGCTAAGATCATCACAAGAAGGGACAACCAAACACAATGCACCTCACACAGGCTTGCCAAACACTGCCTGTAGTCTTGCCAAAGGGACTGCATTTTAGTCTGATCCACTGTCTGGATCCACTTGCCAACTCCCTGGAACTACAGAGGACTTGCTGAACTTCGTGAACTGCACCATGTGTATGCGGCAGCCACATACAGACTGCAGGAGGCTCTATAGGTCCATGGTCCAGGTTCTTTAGCAAATAAAGGGAATAGTAGGGAAATCTATAGCAAAAAATTTTTAAACTATTAAAATTTAAAGTATGAGCATGATAAACCACAGTGTCTGCTAAAACATATTTGGGTTGTAAAACTATGAACAATGCAAGAAAAATATTACTACAAATGCAGGACAATAGTTACTCATGAAGCAATAAAGGCATTGCAGTTAAGACCAGACACATGGCAAGTACTTCAGAGGTGGCTGGAAAAATTCTAATTCTTGACCAGAAGAGAATATTTACTTGGTAATAATAATTCACTAAAGTCACATATTGAGGGGTTTTTTGGTTTTGGTGGTAGTGTTGTCATCGTTTTTTGGTATCTGTGTTTCTGTGTTTTATTTTACAATAAAAAGATTTTTTTTTTTTTAGATTGTGATATTTTAATTTGTTTTGAACATAAGTCACTTTTTGGAAGCCAGGAAACAAAATCAAACTAAGGCAATCCAGACTTCTAGGGATCCAGGCCCAGTCTTCCCATCTTCAGCAGAAAGACATGATAATACAAGGTGCTAACAACAGGGTTATAAACTCGAAGTAATAACCACTAACCTACATCTTTCCTTAGAAAGTAGCCAAAGTCCATTCCTTAAAGGCATGAATGATATACAGTAATATCTTGATCTACAACAGACAGAATGACCCAAATTAAATACTGGCTAATCTACTGGAGAATCAGATTAGAAGTGGCCAAGGATTAGCAAACAGAGAAAAGTGCTTACATTTTGAAAACTTGCTCTGAGGTTTTAAAAATTCCTGGTTGCTACCAATAAGAAAGCAAGTAAAACATACTAGCAATACATCCACACTGATAATTGATTTTGCCAAGGTCTTCCTCTAGAACATGAAGTTAGAGGTGAGTGTTGGAGATAAGATACTTAGACGTTTTTAAAACAAATTTCTTAGTAGTAAGAAACTCGACATACTGCAGCTTCGTGTTTACCACAGGAAGAAATTGACAATGACTATTTAAAAGAAACGCTCACCCCTGAAATGGGTGGTGGCAGCAACACCTTCCACTACAGAATAGCCTCCGGCACTCCCATTCAATTAACACGGTTCCTCTTCCATGATACACACCCATGTGGAAAAAGTTATCAGAAGGTTTTGCCAGGGCCAGGACAGGAGAAACAGAGTATGCTCTAATTAGCTCACTGAAAACTGTGTGAGTTCGCATCTCTAGGATGGACGCTGCAGAATTCCTTTGCCTTACCTGTACTCTCTGCTCAATGTCATTCAGCTGAGCTGAGTCCCCGGTGTGAATCTTCTGCTCAAAGTTGCGAGGCATTAAAGTCTGGAATGTCATCATTGCAGCGGCCCTGGTAGCCACTGCATGTGTAGACGGCAAGGCGCAGGTGGAAAACATCCTGGTGGGAACAGCCCGCCGGCTAGAAGAGGGGAGCCTTGGGTGTTCTGAAAGGCACCAGTCAAAAACAGCGGTGAAGCGAGCGAAACAAACTCTTTGGGAGAGAAGACAGGGCATTATAACATGCTGCCACAGCTTACAGTCCGAGAGTGGCACAAGGGAGCCTGCCTTAGGGGAGCTTGCTCAAGTTTGGCAGCAGAAACACCGAAAGCCCAGCGCCCAGCGCAGCACCCAGCCTCATCTGGCTCTGGCCCCGACTCCCAGCCCCGCACCGGAAATGGCTCCTTTGAAGGCTGGACTCCGGAAATGGCGTCATCTTTCTTCCTTTTTTTTTTTTTTTTTTTAAGTACATCTGTCTCAACAGGGGAATAAAAGAAAATTTCTCATTCTCTGCATTTTTTTTAAAGTATGCATTTTTAAACTGGGTATCTTGAATATAGAGAGAAAAGGTATTTTATAAATATGTAAATTTTGAGCGCTTGCTGCGTGACAGGCATTGTGCTCTTTTCATTTATTATGTTCGTTTCATATTTTCGGCACTTACTAGACTTTGTATTTTACACACTCTAATACAGAAACTGGGTGGAAGGAAGCTAGATGACTTCACCGTGATCATACGAGTGAATTGACAGAGCCAAAATTTACCTCATTTGTTGGGTTGCAAACCCTATGTTGTGATCTGTTTCATTATACCATTCTCTCTTTGGAATCACAGACGACCTTGACTTACACAGGATATAGATGCAAGTTAAGAATCCAAGTGTCCCTTCAACACACCTGAATTGAGTAAATTTTTGGTACCATGCAGAGACTGTGGTGTCTTCCATTTGTATCCTCTTCACAGCTGTAGTTGTCTGTCTTTGAAGGAACCCTAAAAACTAAACTACAAACAAACTGAATTTTAAGTCATGAAGCACGGGTACTATCCATAGATTATTTTGCTCAGAGACTTGATTTTTCAAGCCCACGTTGCAGGAAATTGTTATAGTTGTGTTTGCTTTGACATAACTGTAGATTTTTCACCTGCTATATCATGAAGTCTGGACTAGAGAAAAAAAACCCAAACATTTTTTCAAAGTGACAAGACAATGATCCACCATGTATCTTGGCTGCAAAAATATGTTATTAGATTCAATTTATCATGAAAAATTGCTAGATTGTGAGAAGGCTGAAATGGCAGCATGGCAAGAGTGCAGCTCTTTAGTACTAATTATCTTAAGAGTTGACCTTCCAGGTCACCCCAAACCCTGTATTAATTCAGGAAGAGAGCTTAGATGGCCAACTCAGAGACATCAGAAAATTCCAACCGAAAAGTGTTCAGTTTAACTCTTGTAAGGCTGCATGAACAGACACAGATTAAAATGATATCCAAAGGCCCAACAATCTTATCCCGAGATATATTTCCAGTCTTGCTTGTCACTCTTCTCTGTACAAATTCCCTTGTGTCAAAATAATATACTCCCTATTCCTGGGAGAAGTCATTCTTTTATTCTGCCCTTTGCCTTCACTGATGTTCTTCCAGACCTCTTGAAATTCCTCTCCTTCCTAGCCACCTGCTGAATTAATAATCATTCTTCCTGGTCAACTTCATCCTAAGGTCTTTCTCTCTAAATTCAGCTCAATTAAATCATCTCCTCCCCTAAAATGCTATAGCACTTATTGTCCCTATTACATGTTGGACGCTTAATATATACATCTTGAAGGTGCCAGTTGAACTTATCCATCTTAACTGTCTAATCAACTATAATTAATAGCTTGATTTACCCCTATGCTTAGGGTAGCAATTTTTATGTAGGAGGAAGTAGGAGTGAAATAGTTCCAGAATCTTTCATTGTTTGTGTCCCAAATGTCTGTTTGCCTTCTCTTCTTTGCTGCTTACATGGCACATTCCTTCCAACTTCAGTCACAGGGTGGGTCTTATAGCAAGAAGGAGACATAGTTAAGATTGGGTGTTATAGGCTTAACTGTGGTCTCACTTATGTTGAAGTTCTGATCCTAGTACCTCAGACTGTGACTGTATTTGGACTCGAGGCCTTTAAAGAGGTGATTAAATTAGAATGAGGCTGTTAGGTTGGGTCCTAATCCAATCTGACTGGTGTCCCTATAAGAAAAGGAAACTTAGATATTCGCAAAGCTGCCATCTACAAGCCCCAGAGAAAGATTAAGAAGAAACCAGTCCTGCCAACACTTTGATCTTGGATTTCTAGACTTCAGAACTATGAGAAAATGAATTTTTGTTCTTTAAACCGTCCACTCTGTGCTATTTGTTATGGCAGCCATAACATTAGGAACCTGTTTTCTAAGCTAAAAGTATCATCTTTGGTTTTAATACTATGGTGACAATTAAGATATCCAGGGACAACCCTTGTTCATCTCTTTGGTTTATTTTGTTTTAAATGATTAAATCAAGAAGCAGATGACAACTGTTTGGAGAGAGAGAGAAATGAAGCAGGTGAGTAAAGAGAATCAGAAATGGAAAACCGAATGGTCAGGTGGCATGGAGAAAGAATCTCCGTATTTCTCAACGTTAGTGAATTCTGATCAAAATTCCTTACCCAGGGTTCAATACCAGGCCACTGACTGACTCAGAAAATATCCTTTCCTTGGGAGATAATTTAAGTATTTTTTTCTGTACTTCTAACCAAAAACCTGGGCTATGAAATCCATTGTGGGCTGGGGTGGCAAGGAAGTTAACATGGGCTATGAAATCCATTGTGGGCTGGGGTGGCAAAGAAGTTAACACTCTATGTGCCATGAGCCTTCAGTATCTGCTTAATCTGCAAACTACCGTATGGTTTAACCCTAACTCCTGCCTATTGGTTGAAGAGAGAGTTTTCTGTTGATTTTGGGATTATCTGCAAGGAACAGAAATCTCTACTTTTATATCAGTTTAAATTGTGGAGATTTATTTCTCTCACATTATTGGACAGTGAGAAGGAGGTGACTGATGGTATTGGTTTGATAGTTCATGGTCAAGATGGGCTTGCCTTGGCATTTCTGCTATATTCACTACCTCATTGTTACAACGTGATTGCCCTCAGTGTCAGACATCATGTTTGTATTAAAGACAGAAAGAGGGTGAAGAAGAAAGTTCATACAAGCTCCACTTGTCCCTTTTTATCAGGAAATAAACCCTTTTCAGGCGCCTTTCTCTCTTCCAAATGGATATCTGCTTATGTGTTCTGGGCCAGGACTGGGTCACAGAGCTACTGCCATCTTCAAGGGAGCCTGGGAAAACATGCTAACATCCACAGTGGGGAGGAAAAACGGAGGCCAAATTTGGCAGGTTTTAGAGAGCCAATCAATAGAATTTTCTTAAAATGTATTTTAGTACATCATGAACTTCTGAATAATATGTAAATATTTAAATGTGTGTGTGTTTCCAACTTCTTCAAATATTTCAATTATCAAACATTTCCAGCAGTTAATGAGATCATAAGGGATGAAATTGCTGGCATGCATCATTATTTCTTCCCTCCCTTCCCCCACTCTAGAGCCTCTCTGAGATCACCATCAACATATAAGAGATTTCTTTTTCTGGTTTTCCAGGTTAAGTCCTTTCTGCAGAAGAACTATTCACTCTCTTTGTCAGACTTAGGGTACCAGTTACTATACCATGTAACTGTATCATGTATGATTCTCATTCATATTCTCTCTCTCTTCCTCCTTCTCTCCCTCCCTCCCTCTAATTAGAGTTGAATGAAGCAACATCAACACAATTAAGATATGCACTCTCCCCAGGCACAAACAGAAAATAGTAGTAGTCTCCATTTCAAATTGCTAAAATGAGTTATGTAGTTAAAATGGCCTTGCTCTTTTTTTTCTCACTCAAAAATCAGTATATGTTTGAGTCCTATAGTATGGTGTTATTTGTGATGTCATTTGTATATCACACCTATAATTTTTTAAAATTATTATTATCCTTTGTGGGGGCAGAAAAATAATTTTTGCCCACCTTTCTGACTGAACTCATAGTCAAATTAACATGAGACAGATCAACAGAGGACAGTGGCCAAATTTCTTATATATGTGAGGCCTAAGGACACATTGAGCAGTTGAGGCTGATATGTCACTCTGGACAAAGGAGAGGGAAGCAGGGGTCTGGGATATCAAAGGGAAGACAGGGAACTCACAGGTAAATGAGAAAGAGCAAACGTAGTAAACAAACTCTTGCCAGGCCACCTGAAACAATGGTACACAGGGGGATTTTGCCTGGATCTTCCTGTCTGCCACACTTGATTCACATGTGCCAATGTGACTATGCTAAGGCTCCCTTCCTGAAGCAGGTTTCTCTTTCCAAATTCCTTTAGGCAGGTGAGGGGGAGATAAAAAACTTTTCATGAGTTTGTTGGGTTTTCATTGTTTTCAGCCTTGAATAATCTACATGCCAGAGTGGCACCTTCTAGGAAGACTCGTTCTGGATCCCTACAACTTAAACTCCAAATATTTGTTGAGGAAAGGTAACTTTTGCATACTTCAGGTCTCCGAATCTTCTCTGTGCTGAGAGGTATCATAGAAAGTCCTACCTTGTGTGTTGCTGCTGACAGGTTCCGTACTCTCTTTCACGTCTCATTCTTTACATGCACTTTTTTCAACTGGAGGAACATTCATCTCCATCATCTTTATGAGGACTTCTCAGGAGTTACCTCCACACTTCAAAGACTTCTCTCATCCCCAATGCTGTGATGAAGTCAACCCACACTGGCTCATGATAATCTATTGCCACATCTTTAGAAATTTGTGAGCCTATTATTAAGCCATTGTTAAATATAGCCATTATTCGATATCAACTTAAAATTAAATAAACTGTATTTTAAACCACAGTAATAGATATGAAAATTTATATTTTTTAAATGTTTTGCTACATTTTCTTATTATCTATGTTTTTGAGGTTATCAGCATCTATAGCTTGTGCATTTTGTAAATACCTGATAGCAAAGCGCCATTGTGCATCTCTTCCCACCCCTTGGGAGTCACCCACAGATGTGCCTCTGTGGTATGCAGAGTGTTTTGAGCTAAACGCAATTTTAGCCACAGGCTGAAAAGAAACGTCTACCCTTGCCTTAACTACCTAGAAGCACTTGAATTAGGGACCTTGCCCATAAGAAGAGATTATCAGAGATAATCTCTTTTTTTACCTATGTATATAGCAGTGAAAACTTGTATTTAACAAGCATCTTCTCTTCTTATCATCCTACCATGGCCCTGTAAAGCCTCCAAGTCACCATACTTCATCCCTAGCTCAGGATGTCTTATATATCCATGTTTCCTACCTATCTCTGAGTCTCATTTGCACGTGGGGTCTCTGACTCTCTTACATATGCAGGGTTCCCACACATAGGCATGTGTCAAATTTGCTAATCTCATGCCTATTTGATTATTAGACCAACCAAAAGAAACTGTAGGGCAGAGGAAAGTTTGTTCCTCCCCACATCTGCATTTAGTGATACTGTGGTAGGCAGTTAGACAGGCATGAGCAGAGTGGGAGCAATAGGCCAGGTATGGTATGTCACCGAGGCAGAAAGCCCCTGATACCTAGCAATAGATGAATCTGGGAAAACAAGGACCTTGCCCCCAGGTGACCTTTCCTCCCCTAGCATATCATTGGTTATGTGACAGACACCTACAGAGAAAGAACAAGGGGCCAGAGAATAGCCTTGTAAGACTCTCATACAAGCCCTTGCATGATCGCTCCCTAAAGTATTAAACCCTCAGGACAATGAGGTTCTGACCTGCATCAAATAATCTTAGGAACAAAGCCTCCAGTTTGTTGACCACAAACTAGAGAGAACATCTAAGCCTCAGTTGTGTTTTGGCTCCAGGCCCAGAAGATCAGCAAGGTCAGGCCCGCATAAGGACCAGATGCAATGCCTAGGGACACCTTGCCCTGGCACCAACGAATCAGTGGAGACCATGACCCTGAAAGGACACACCTGAAAAAGCTGATGAATATTCTATTGAGAGCCTTCCTAGGATCTCCCCTAAGATCCTCATCTTTAGAGAGGGGATAAAAACCCTCAGGACAGAGGACTCAACATGCCTCTCTCTTGTGCACACCCCTGCCACCTTTCCCCACCTCCTTCTCAAGTGGCTCTGTCTCTCTCTCTTTCCCTCTGCCTCTGCCTCTCCCTCTTGCTGTGACAGCCAGTGCTTTTCTTTCTCTCCGTCTTCCCAGGCACATATATTCTTGCTTCTTTTTCCTAAGTTCCAAGAGCCCTTCTTTTGCTTCTCTAACTTGTTTTCCGAGCCCACACAGCTTCACTTCTTTCACAGCTCACTTCTTCTACCTCTGTGACTTTCTAAATAAACTTTTCCTTGTGTTTGAATCTTGGCTCTGAATTCTTTCTTAGCTAGAGCTTAGGTACTGAGGTGGCTGAACCAATAGCACCAGAAACATTCTGGTGCTATTTTGCCACCAACAATACCAAGTTGAAAGCTGGAAATTGGCTAAGGTGAAAGACATACTAAAAACAGGACTTAATTATTACTTTGTTGATCATTTGCAGTAACAAAATAATGAAGAGAATGTTAATAATGCAGACTAAACTTAAAAGTGTTCTATGTCTGTAAATAGCATACAAAACTGGAAAAAAAAATGCTTCCAGTATTATTCTGTTATTCAATTTGGCAAAGAAGTTGCCAATAGTATTGACGAATAAGTGAAGTTTGGACATACATCTTTTTGTTTCACTTTCATCTTACTTGTTAACATAAATGAAAATACCAAACAACATTCATGTCCTAACTATGCTAGTTTATCAATTGCTTCTATAGATTTGCTAAGGACACAGAGCCAGCAAAAATCAATAGTGAGAGTCTCTGAGAATTGTAGTGGAAGAAAATAATTTTTCCTTTATACTTCTACGTTCTTGGCTAAGATACCCCCATCCCATAATTAAAAAAAAAATACAGATCAACAGAAATAAAACAAAGCAGAAGTTTAATGCATGATACCTACAGTATACATTGGAAATACCCAGGAAACTTGAGTAACTCCAGAAAAGCCATGAGAGCCACACTTTAAATATCATCTCCAGCTAAAGACAAAAGAAAGATGTTGGGGAGTCCAGGGAGACCAGCTATGGAGGTCACCAGGATAAGGTTGGGTAAGGTTGTTATGCAAATTTAAGTCACTCTTCACCATTGGTAAGAGTTTCTAGAGATTTTAGTCTTCCTGGTACACAGAAGGAGACACCCCTACAAATAGAGTTTTCCCTTATAAATGTAAACATCCTCTACAAAAGGATAACTTTTAGTGGTTTTCAGAACTTCTCCAGTCTCTTTTTTCTTAATAGCCAGCTCAAGATCATCCTTATGCCAAAGATGCATTTTGGGGGGTGGCAAATTTTGCTCCCCTTCAGAATCATTGGGCTATATGGAATTTTTGTTAAATATTGTATATTGCATTATATTAATGTTACTGCATATCTTTTATGACAGTAAGACTTATAATAAATATAGACTTGTATATAAATGTACACACTTTTTTCTCAGATGACTAGTTGGTAAACATTTGCCAGCATATAATTGCTCAACCTGTAGTACTTTATTTCAGAGTTCTCTCCTCTGGGCTTCTGTAGAACCCAGTACCAATGATCCCACCCTAGTTGATAAGTGCTTATTTGTTTGTGATTGCCACCAAATTTTGAGTGCTTAGAAGGGAGAATGTGTGTCTTCCATCTTTGTATTCTCAGATACAATGCAGAGCCTTAAATAAATGCCATGAGTAAATGAACCCCTGCTTCCAGTTTGCAGGTGGAGAAATCGAAAACCAGAAGATTAGGTGGTTTGCATACCATCATAGACTTAGTAAATTACAGCGTTAGGATTTGAACTAGAGTGTGAGGCTAAATTGCTCAGACCTAGAGAGAGACAAAGTTCCCCACTACCAAAGTCTCATTGTTCTACACCAGTTGACATGAAGGCAGAGGTACTGCCCCTCACTACTGGAATTTTTACTAATGGCCAGCAAATTGGGGAAGCAGAGACAAGGACTTGGATCGTGTTCCAGGACTTTCCTAATGTCTCTGTGATTGCACCGAGAAGACAAATGCATAAGACAAGAGTCAAGCTGCTGAGAAGACAAAAAAAAGGTACATCTGTTTACAAATGTCAAACACCAGGGACCTTCTATTCTGCTGTTACAGAGCATCATGGGGAATGATTGCCATTCAGTAATCCTGAAGACACAGACTCAGGGCCGGTGATTTGACCTTGTGACTGCTTCTAGGAACAGAGTCTGAATCAGAGGGAAGAGAGGATCTTATGAGGCTGAGGTTGATTTTTTTTTTGCCTCCCCCTCACTTCCATCTCCTCCCTCAGCACAAACAAACACCCTGCATCTTCTCTGTACCTCTTCCTAAGAAGAGAGTAATCAGCAGCCCTATTCAGCCACAGGGACACATTTTGCTAAACAATAGATTGAAGTTAAAAACTTCAGGTAACACAAAGGCAGATGAGAGCACATTTTCCTTCTTTGATAATCAAATCATTATTTTTGTAGTCTTAAGGACTATCTGAATACAGTAAAATCCATCATAAAATTCAGTTTTCTTATCTGATATTTTTTTTCAATATTCCATTAGGTTTCCTTCCTGCTCTATGTGGAATCTGTAATTCAAATAGTAGCGGCCTGTTTTCAAAGGCTTATTATATTGGCAACTCAGAAGGAGGAGAGTTTTTGGTTTTCTAAAATATCCTCTCATCCCTCATTACCACCCCTCCCCACCAATTTCAGTCTGGATCTCAAGTAGGTACTTCCCTTCCGAATCTTAATTCTGAAGGAGTTGGTTTATTACATGTGCATCACCCGATCCACTGAACTCTCTGTTGCCCTCCTGTAATTAATTACTGTTTGTAAAGAGCTCAGAAGATGAATAGTGCTATATAAGAGCTAAGTATCATGATTTCATTGTCTTATTTCAGTTCTTATTGGAATGAAGTATCATCATAATAATCAGCTTGTTGCGTTTATAACTCAGGAGGGGGACAGCCATCGTAGTAATAGCTCTACCAGTTCCATTTCTATCTGAAGAAGCCACCAAACTGGCAGTGACCCCCTCGCCTCATCCTCCGGTTTTATGTCACAAGCATTTCTTGGAAAAGCAACTCCTTGAACATAAATTAGGAAAGGTAGAAGAGGATAGGAAGAGGTTCAACTGTAAATTAAAACGTGTGTGGGATTTCCATTAAGTGGTGCAGGATTCAGGTTTAGTTCAATGATTGTGTGAATTGGGATTATCATTTAACTCTAATAAGCCAGCATTTTACCTATAAAATGGAAATAAAGGCAACATGTAATTCAGAGAGTTATTATGAGGATCAAGTGAGGTAATGTACTTGAAAGCATTTTGTGCCCTAAAAAAACCTGTTTAAATATTTTTATTATATTTGCAGACTAGAAGGATAGACTGAATTTGTCAAAAAAGGACGTGTAGTGGGGACCCTAAGAAATGTAAAATATGCTACCTAAGATTTATTTTTCCAGAGATAAGGTGATAAAAGTGACTCTAGCATGTAATTGTTGACGTGAAGAGAAGCAGTCACTTTGATTGAAATTAAGGAGAAAGAAGTGCTAATAATTATTTGGAGAAATAAAGATGGTGGTAAAGAAGAGGGGAAGCTAAACAATTACCCAAAAGCCAAAGGGAAACGGAGAAGGAAAAAAGTCACAAACAAAAACCGGGAAGGTGGGGGAAATGTCACTGCTGGAAGAAAGTGGAAGAATACAGTGTTAGAGTCTTAGAGCCAGGGCTGAGAGTGGCCTCTCTTCTTTCCTTCATCAGTAAGTTCCCTGTTTGGTTGTCTCTGGCTAAAATATAGGCAGCAGAGCACTGTGGTTGAACGCATGGGCTCTGAACACAGAATTCATGTATTCAAACACTTGCATTTATTTAACAGAGGTGTAACAGTTAATGCTCTCTCAGTATCTCATTATTCTGTTTCCTGGCTTTTACTGGCGTTAAGGAGTCACCTGTCACTCTCGCTCCTTTAAAGGTAACCATCCTCTTTCTCTCCCTCCTCTCTTTATTGCTCCCTCAGATCTGCTTTTTGTCTTAGTATTCTATCATTTTACCAGGCAGTGTCAAGAAGGGATTTTCTTGTTATATATGGTGCTTGCTGTTTGTTTGGTTTCTTTAATTTGTGGATTGTTATCTTTCATCATTACTAAGAAGCCCTTGCTTCCTTGTCAGCTCATAAATGCATTAAGGATATAGATTAGGTCGATGGATAGATGCATAGATGGATGAATGGATGGATGTAATGGATGGATAGATAGATGATGGGTGGATAGATGGGTGGATAGACAGATAGATAGAAAGATAGATAGAGCAGATAAATTCCAAGGATTCTTCATTGTTTTTTGGCTATCTGCCTCATTACTGTATATAAACTTTGAAGCTATCCTATTCTGTGTCTAAGCTGAATCTTATCACCACTGCCCAAACACATAATAACCAGAATTCCTAGCAGACAGAGAAACCCAGATGACTGTGATGATTGTATATTTATGGTTTTGTTTTCATCTTTTCCTCATATCTCTCTGACAAGCACCAATTCAGACGACTTCAGAAAAATCAAAGTATTAGGTTGGCCAAAAGTCCATATGGCTTTTTCTGTAAAATAAAAGACACATTTTTCATTTTCACCAATAACTTTATTGATTTGGGTATTTTGAGTATATCGGCTATCTCCCATGTGATATAACATTGATTGTTCTCAATTAATGTCTCAATTTGATCGCTATCAACTTCAACTGGTCTGCCTGACCATGGAGCATCATCCAGAGAGAAATCTCCAGCATGAAACTTCACAAACCAATTTTGACATGTTTGATCAGTCACAGCTCCTTCTCCATATGGTACTAATCTTCTTTAGTGTTTCAATTATGTTTTTACCTTTCTTGAAATAATAAAGTATAATATGCCAAAAGTGTCGCCTATTTTCTTCCATCTTCAATATTAAAAATGGCTGCATAAAAATTCATCAATTTTGATTTTTTAAGTGCACACTTATATGACAGCTGTCACAATACAATCTAATAATTTTTTTTTCTAATAAAGTTAAAGATAACTAAGCACTACTAAAGCCATCTTACAAAAACAAACTTACTTTTTGGCCAACCCAATACTTTCTCTTTAAGAGGAAAACTGAATTTATCCAACTGTTTAAGAATTGAGGGTGAGTTTTACCACCTGGAGACTGAGAGAGCTCCTTCAACTTCGTTGGCAGACTACGACCAACATTTTGGGTTTTATTAAATAATTTCTTCTCACTGAATTTTTTATTTCTTACCTATAACATAAGGGGAAAGATCCAAAAATATTTAAGTTTTCATTTTTCAATGATGTGAATCCTAATTGTGAAGGTAAAGTCTTTAAAGAAATATCATACATTCAGACCCCCTTAGGAAATCCTCTGCTGCTGGAAGGCCACGTGAGAAGTCATTAGTTAGTGGGAACCTTCGGAGCAGCCGATGTGAAAGGGTAATACTGCTGTTCATCTACTAGCTGCTGGTCTAACGCTGGGACCCCAGGACAACTGCTCTGCCTCTGGGTCAGTGTTGCATCAGCTGTTTCTAAATCCAGTAGAAACAAGTTATGGAAGCAAAGGCACTTGGAGCACAATATTCCAGATGTTTAGGTGAAAGGCTTCACCCCACATATTATCACAATGGATGTTATGTCAGATAAAATTCGAGACTCCCAATTTTATTTGGGGGAAGGTATTCTGCAACCATATTTTTCCTATCTCAGCAATATACACTAACATATATCAGTAAGCAACAATTTCAAATGATTTATAATGTAAGACTATCTTCGCCTTGGAAATAACCCTCATGAGAGGCTAATAGAGTGATAACTGGTACCAAGTGGAGGTCAGACTCCATAGAAGTCATAAATAAATTTATAACCTCTGATACTCATCTCTCCTATTAAAGAAAATGTAATCCATACAGAAACTTTCATACTGACTTCCAGGCCTATTTTTTCTCTCTTTGACCCTGTTCCAGGACTGTTTTGACTATTGATATGTCAAATTTTATTACTATTCTAAGGCCTCTCTAGTGAGTCGCTATTTGGAATTTTATTTTTGTAGTTGGGAAAAAGAACATAAAGCCCATAAAATACCATCTGACAACCACCACCCCAGAGCAAGTGAGGAGGAACAGGCCAGGCCCTTTGTAATCTCTTCTAAGAAAACACACTACTCAGACCCTGTCAGTTCAAAGCTCACCCATGCAGCTGAGTGCAATTTCTTCACTTTTCAGAATACTAGGCAGAAGCAAACTCAAAATCTGCATATCTGACTCTCAGACTGATAATGGGTAGATGGGCATGAGTGATGGGAATGGATATCTATAGTCTGTAGCCTCAAGCTTTGGCTAGAAACTAAATCGCCTCAACCCCATGTGAGCACATTTTTGCAACTGTCCAGTGTTTATTGTGCTGTCTATACGTTGGCCTTGTTAATCTCACCAACTCTCAGTTTTCTCATTTAAAAAAAGAACACAATAATACCTATCTCACTGGGCAATTGTGATATACATACATATGAGATTCATAGGAAAATTAAAGGAAATGTATGCAATGACACATATCATCATAAGTGATCTGGAGCCATTTAAAAATAAAGTATTAGTTTTCTCATTAAAAAATTCATTTAGCTATTATGAGTTTTCAAATATACACACCTATACACAAATATATACATACCAGGCAGAGTACCTGGCTTATAATATGTGCTTAATAAATGCCAGATATAACACTAATAATCATAATTACACAGTAAAGTTATTGATAATGCTGGGGGAAAAGCAGAGAAAATCCAAATGATGGGGAAGAGAAAAAAAAGTGGAGAAGAAATGGGAAGAAGGAAAAGATGGCAGTATGGAAAAAGAAAGGAAACAGGCTTTATGAACATTCTTGTGAAAAGGAAGAGGAAGAAGGAAAGATTACGTGTATTCTCCAGCAGCAAGAGGAGTCATTTCATGGGAAGATTTGTGGGAAACAGTGACACCTGAGATAAGAGCAGAGGCCTGGTAAGATGTCATATCATGGGGATCCTGATTATTAATTCTATTGGATACACCAAGGGACATATTTGCTGTAATTCTAAATCCAGGACGCAAGAAATTTGATATGAGCATTAGATGAGAAGATAAATTGAATTTATTATGGAGACAGTGTCAGAAGTAAAAAGGACCAATACCGTTCCGAGAACTTAGTGATGATTCCACTGAACAGGCCAAGGCTAAAGACCCTGTTCACTCACTTGAGGATAAAGCAGTGCCTATGGGCACTTTTTATTTAAGAACTGAGATGAGTTATAGCTGCACAGAGAACATCTAAAGATCAGCTGCTGATGGAGCTCAGGAAATCATTTAAGTGAAAGGTACAATGAGGTAAAAGGTTTTAGGCCTAGATAATAAGTACCATTTGTAAAGAGAACTTTGGAGAGCTTCTGGGGACAAAAGAACACATCTATCCAAATTGCACAAGAATATGAAACAATAAAAGAGTACCAAGGACAAAGAGATAGATGCCAGACCACTTGAAGGGAGAAAACAAGCCATGGAGTTGGTGGTATCTGCTCAAATTAAGGCAGGAAAATTTCTCAAAGTCCCGTTGATATACTCACTCACTTGTTCCTTCCTTTAATGGGCAATGTTAAGCTCCTAGAGGGTGCTGGGTTCTGTGATAGTTTCTAAGAATGTCAACTATCCCCATAAATAACAAATAAATAAATAAGATAGTTCCTGCATTTAAGGCCCTCACAGTTCAGTAATAACATACTATTATAAACAGCTGATGAGAGCTTCAGAGAACAGGAGGGAGGCTAATGAGGATGACATCCAGGTTGTGCAAAGAAAGAAGGGAGAAAAGGCAGAGTAGTTTAATACAAACAATGTAAGAACCTGGAGAGAGCTGGAAATGGAGAGAGAGTCCCCTCCTTTTCTCCAAAAGACCTAGTTACTCTGAACATCAAAGATGAGGAAATAAGGGAAAATATTCATAGACATGAATACATAGGGGCAACAAAGAAAATAAAAACAATTATACTGAACTAGATGGAACCAGGGACCAGAAAGGAGAGAAACGCAGCAGACAGCATCCATGACAGGAAGAGGTAACGATGCAGGATTTACGATGGCTCATTTACACAATCTACATTACAGAATACAATCCCTAATTAATTAATTAATTAATTAATTAATTAAGGTGAGTGGCCCCGGACAATTGATATCTGCAATAGATGAAGAATGTTAAGAAGCTTTCACTTGGAAGTAGCAGAAGGTTAGGCGACTGTATCTTATTTTCTTGGACAGCTAAGACACAATTATCTCATGCACCACAAAGTCTGGAAGAGATGACCTCCAGGTTGATGAGAAAGATAACTTAATGGTGAGAATATAAACAATGAAGTCAGCCTGTCAGGTTTCAAATTCCAGCTGTGCCAGGGACTAGGTCTGTGACCACAGCCCAGATATGTAACCCCTTGATTTTACTTTCCTCTGATGTAAAATGTGGAAAATAGCTCTTAAAAAACACTTTGGGATGATCTACTGAATTAGATGAGATGTACAGAGTAAAAATGCTTGGTATTTAGTAAACCCTCCAAAAATGCCAGCCATTAGTATCATCACACATTATTGGTTTTGAGGCATAACAATGCCAATTAGGATGGAGTTTTTCAGACCAATTTATCTTGCTGGTCTGGGGTATTGACAAAAATGTCCTTGTGTCCCAAACATCCTTTCTTCACAAGATAACATCCAAAATCAGGAGGAGACTGTTGTTGGAGAAGATGGGCTTGCCCAGAAACTTCTCTGATGCCTCTCTCATATCTCCTTTGGCTAGAAATGACTCGGAGATTGGGACAGCAAGCGCTTGGCATTTTCAGTACTGTTTGGAAAGACAAACTCTGTCATTAAGGAGAAAAAAAGGGGAATGGTTTCTGAATTGATAACCAACAATGTCTGTGCTATTCTGTAATATACAATAAAGCTATAGTATTTTATAATAGCTACTATTAATTTTTAAGAATTTGACAAGATGTTTAAATAAATTTCTGTTGAATTTGGAAGAAACTTGCAGAGGTAAGGGATTCAAAACAGGTTTTATTGAATAAAATAAATATTCTGAGCTATAGAAATATTACATAAGAGCATATATAAAACATAGGAGAGGAAGAAAAACAGGAAACACTGAGGAAAATCTGTGTAGACAGGGTCAAGATTAAAAAGAAAAAAAGGAAAGAATGAACAAAGCCTGTGAAAAGCTTAGAAAATGCAATCATAATAGAACAAAGGATTGTTGAATTTGAGATAAACAATTGCTAGGTTAAAATATTGCTGACATTATTTATAGTGGATAAAAGCTACATGGAAAAAGGATAAAATTAAGAATTCATATAAGAAAACCTATCAGAAATTTTTTAAATCACCATAAAAATCAAATATTGTGTTGTTGATGAAGGGCAAATGTTGCTGATTTGATATCATTGTAAAAATCATTGAAATAACATACATATTTTGAATCTTCTTTGCAGTTGTATATGGAAAAAAATGGACTGACAAGGACATTAAAATAAATAGATTAACAATTACATTTTAGAGCAAAGAGAGTGTTAGCGGTTGGGGACAACAAATACTGATAAAAATTCTGGTTATGCTAAGAAGGCCTAGTGGTTAAGTCAAAAGCAGGGGGAAATTTGTCTATGGTCCCAAGATAAATCATGGAAGACAATAACAAAGGGAAGTAATGTGAGTGTTTATTTGTAAAAGACAGGGTTTTTTTGGATAGATAATTTTCTCATTAAAACCATGTAAATATATGATGTGTCAGGTAAGCTGGTGTAAAATGCTCCATGCCATAATCACTACTTGGCTGGGAAAGAGATTAATCACAAGAGGAATGAGCTAGCGATGGCCATGGTTTGTTACGAATATTTCAGATTTATTATTATAAAATCCTTTGCTAGGCACAGAGCTAGAGGATCAAAAGATAAATAAGATCCAGGGTTCAAAGTTGGCTTATAGTTGATGGGAAATACAGGTTTGTCCCCAAATCATACCTGACATGAGCTCGGGGGGAGGGAATTGCATTAGTATCTAAGCATGAATTTTCTAAACTCTTCATTTCACGCTGGCACATTTATTTTATGGTATGGCAGGCCCTTTTCATATCCCATACCTGCAAGTGGCCTAATCATCATTAGAAAATGGTACCTGGATGGGTTCAGGACAGCAGACATGATGTGTAAAAATAAAACCTTTAGGCCAACTTGAATATTTCACGGGATCTTATACTTTATGTGTTGTCTGTATACTCTCTCAAGAGAAATACTACCTTTGTGGAAATTACAGTAAGAATATTTAAAAAGGAACAGTGTGGCCCTGGCTGGCATGGCTCAGTGGGTTGAGTGCCGGACTGGGAAGCAAAGGGTTGCTGGTTCGATTCCCAGTCAGGGCACAGTCAGGGCACATGCTTGGGTTGTGGGCCAGGTCCTCAGTATGGGGTGCGCGAGAGGCAACCACACATTGATGTTTCTCTCCCTCTCTTTCTCCCTCCCTTCCCCTCTTTCTAAAAATAAATAAATAAATAAATAATCTTAAAAAAAGAAAAAAGAAGAGAAAAAGGAACAGTGTGGTATTAGCTAGGACCAGCTATGTGGTACATTAGATTCCAGTGCCTCCCCCCATCCCAGGTGTGACAACTAAAAATACCTGCACACATTACCAAATATCACTTGGGAGCAAAATTTCTTCCACTTGAGAATCAATGGGGTAGAGCAAAAGAAATCACTGTGTAACAATGATAAAGTGATGAAGAAAATTCAGGGGAGGGGAAGGCAGAACACCCAACGAGCAAAATTAATAGAAAAGAGGAGAAATGAAGACAGAAATAATAGGAATGGAAAGAAGAAAGGAGAAAAGGAAAGAGAAGAGGGAATATAATACAGTATTCTTTCACAGCAAATGTATGACTTTAGGTGAAATACAGTATAAAAAACCCTGGGATATATTTTTAAATATAAAGTTGTAAAGAATAACTGAGACATGAAACAATGAATAAAGCATAAAAATACATTGATATTATATAATATCACTGTGTGTGGTAAGAATAGAATTTGGATTTTTTTGTTGTTGTTTATATTATGACTTCCACCACTACTTTTAATGCAGGTCATAAAGGGGAAATTTCTATGTATTGCCCTATGGCACATTGGAATAAATTTAGAAAATGTCATATAGACAACCGATAGCATAAAAAAGACAAATCATAAGATTTACTTATTTAATATTTTTGTATTAACTTGAAGACAGAAGAGGATATTACCTAAAATTCCTTTAATCCTTGATAGAATGGACATGTTTCCCCCAGGAGAAGAAAAAAAAATACATTTAAAAATGTAGTGTTCTTTAAGGGTTGAAAGAAGCAGAGGAAATTGAGATACTATATCTACGGAAGTTTCATGACAGAAAAGATTGTGCTTGCCCATTAGAAGTTAAATTCATATTTAGTCTCTGAGTGACCCTGCCTTTAAAAAAATGCCTAAAATCAACTAGAAAATAATCATTAAAAAATAAAAAGTGGTCAAGTTACTAATAGGAAGAAAGGCCTATGTGAGATAGGAAAGGGAAAGCAGTGATTTTGACAGTATTGGGTTATAAGAAATTGATATGCAATGCTTGTGGAAGTTGTGTTGGCTTTGCTTGATGAGAGAAGAACTGTAAATATGAATAATATGTAAATATACTTTATGACAAAAATAAACGTATGAGAATCAAATGAGAGAAAGGATGTGGAAGTGTGCTGAATAAGTTAAATGAACGATTAAGAAAAAATCATCTGAAACGCTAAACTCTCTCTTGTGAACCACTGAAACACTCTTTTCCACACCTGTGAGCCATATGTGACACATGCCTGTGTCCTGGCATGTTTCACGAGGCAGGTAGTGCCAAGAAGAACAAGGCCTGGAGAGGTCCGGTGACCCTCTCTCCACAAGGCCACATAGCACGCACAAAAGAAATGAAATATGTGAAAATGTTTTCTTATTCAAAAATCCTTGCACATATTTAAAGAAGTATTATGATTATTAATGATATAGCTAACAATAATAGTATTGATGTCATGATCCTCCATAAAGCCCGTGGAATGCCTTCTGGAGATCATGGGTTGGGTTCTTAACACTGTTGTCCTGACTTGTGGGTCTGAGAGCACTTCTCAAACCAAAAACAAAAGAAAACCAAACCAAAACAACAACAGCAACAATAACTACAAAACACCAATAGAGATGGTTTTTCAGGGCACCTTAGATTATTTGCTCCCAGTGAACAGAAATCATAAATTTTACTTTAGCATGACTACTGCAGCCTGCCGGTACACTAAGCAATCAGTGGCATTGCACAGAAAGGTTGAGCTGAAACAAATGGGATTAAACAGGTGAGAACCAAATACACATAGTGAAGGTTGAAACTGTGTGTTGACCCACAAGAATTATCAATTTGCATTGGCAATGTGTTAAAAATAGGTAAGCGTAAACTCTCAATATTCTCAGCAATGTAGAGGAAGGTAAACAGAAAGTAACTACAGCAAAATAGCACAACTAACCTCCTTCCCTTGTCATTTAAGGCTGCCTACTATGAAGTTCCAAATGTTTGTTTCAATACGATCTATTTCACAACCGGAGTAACTCCCTCTAACCAAAGTTCGTTCTCTCCTCAAACATACCTTTGCATGAGTTTTCAATAATACTAGCTCTTTCTTATAATATCTTTCTGAACACATCTACACAAACCTACTTGTCTTTCTAGGGCAATCACTAACACTATTATCTTCATCAAGGTATTTTTTAATTGAATTTATTGGGGTGACATTGGTTTATAAAACCACATAGATTTCAAGTGTACAACTCAGTAAAACATCATCTGCACACTGCATTGTGCACCCATTCCCCAAGCAAAGTCTCCTTCCATGCCCATTTCCCTCCCCTTTGCCCACCTCCACCTAGACCCCACCCCCTTTTCTCTCTGGCTATCACCACACTCTTGTCTCTGTCTATGTGATATATATATATATATATGTTTTGGCTAATTCCTTCACCTTCTTTCATCCAGTTCCCCAAACACCCTCCACTTTCACAGCTGTCAATCTGTTCCATGTATTCCCCACTAGTGCTTAGACGTTGGTAGCACACACAGGAACATAGTCTTCAAATACTGTCGTCCTCTCGTATTTGCTGTGTTCAGTGTAGCCTTCCCTATTCAACTGTAAGGTTTTTGAGAATAGTGTATTTTTTAGTATATAGCATAAGAGCACTAACCATTTCATTAAAATGTATTGGTTGTTTGATTACTAGGTCCAAATAATTTTTTTAAAGTATAATTTACCATAGCACCTTATTCTTCAGATTAAATCTGTCTTCAACTACTCAGATAATTTAATCTCAGGATGTTTATTTGTGGAAATTTTTGGAAAGACTCTAGTTAACATAAGAAAAATAGAAGAATGGGAAATTCAAGTATGTTTGGTTCATCCCACACTTTCTCACATGAAAATAGTTGGCTGGAGATCCTCAGCTACTTAGAGTCTGAGTGTGATATGAATCTAGGCTAGAGCCTACCCAGAGGGTTCTTATGTTAAAATAGTAATTATGAAATAATACAAAAACCACGTGATGTCATAGTCTTCTATGAATTCCCCATGCAGCTTAAACAGAAGTTGATTAGACATTGTCATTAGTCATCCAGAGGGAGCCAGGGGTCTTGAAAGAGGGAGTATAAACCATGAGATGAGCAGAGCTGTATTTAAATCCACCAGCGCTGGGGAACATGGCTTACGTGTATCCTTGTGGTTGATACAAAACCAATTCTGTCTGTCATCTATCTATCTATCTATCTATCTATCTATCTATCTATCTATCTATCTATCTATCTCTATCTTATTTTGGAAGTAACATATAAAAATTATACAGTGAAAACAATTCAGATTTTAACATCAAAATGTAATTTTAGTCCTGCCGAGAACTTGGCTTATGAGTAGACTCAACCGCAATTTGTACTAATGGGAAAAGTCAAAGAAGGAAGTGTCAGTTTACTCCTGTTGTCCTGTCTCCTATTCCAATTTGCTAGCGTTTTACCAGTTTTCTCTACATCTGTGCTGCATCCATTGTAAAGCCCAGTGCTAGCCTTAACATTTTTACTTTCTCTCCCTCCTGGGCAAAGGTAAGGAAAAATTTGCCTCTGGACCCAGAAGTATAACATCTTGTTATATTGTCATATTCTCATTTCACCATACTCCAGAATCTCCATATTGTGGTCCCAAACTGTACAGAAAGAACTTTCCAACACACTACTCGCTGCTTGTAAGGGATGGTGCGTACTGTTCATGGTCAAACTGAAGTTTTATTTGTTGCATTATTGGTAGTTTTGAAGTATGCTTTGGACAGAGCAGAGCATCCCTACCTATCTTCAACACACTGGGTAATCGCACCACTGCTCAGTAGGCTAAATTATTTTAAACTTTTCAAAAAATAGCTTCTCTCCTTTCTGCAGGTTTTACTATGAACAATCTCCATGAAAACGACTCCTAATTTAAAGAAAACTAAGGCATTCCTCACCGCTGACAAGGAAAATGGCTCTTTTTGGCCAAATCATAGAAATAAGCTTCCTTAAGTACATTGCACCTTTAAAAGCTGACATTATTGCCGCGAAGCCTGAATGGTACCTTGTCAGCATGGAATAACCAGACTGGGCCAAGTTGTCATTTCTGACAGGTCAGTGTAATGAGCAGAAGAACGCTGAGTTTGTCTAAAAGTTTTCACTCGAATCAGCAGGGTAGAGCTGTTTGGGGCGGTAACAGCTCTATGTATGTGACTCATTACCTGTGTCACATTATCAAACGTTGTGGACCACACTATCGCAGCCACCACATTTATGCTTTGTTTCCTCCCCCCATGTGCCCCCAAAAGTCTTTATATTTCTAATTTGAAGAGAGTACAGATGGCAGGGCTTTGAGGCATTGGATGTTAGCTGTGCGTGATTAGATGAATACCAAACGTTCAGTCAAGGCTTTCACAACACTACACAGAGATAAATACTAACCTAACTCTACGGTAACTTCTCTCTGGGAATCTCCCTTCTCCATTTCCTGTGATTTCTTTGGTAACACGTTTGTCAGCATGAAAACAGAGATATAGAATAAAGAAAGAAAACAAACGAGAATTAACTAACCATTGACATCAGATGGCCCTTTGGTTTACTAGGTGTCATTCAATGTCTAGGATCCTTCCTTACCTAGGCCGAGGAACCTACACACACATTTGGCCTCTGGATAGGAAGCACAAATGTAGTGATGTGAGATCACCTGAATCCAGGTTGATTAATAAATAGGAGCAAAGCTTGAAAGTCCCTTGCACCTCACCAGCCAGCTGCAGTGCCCTCTCTTTAATCAGATGTACCAACCAACAGAAAACATTTTTCCTCTGCTTCAGAAAAATTCACTTAATGTTCGTGACTAATTAAATTCTCACTCTAGTCATGATTAATGTAACAAATAATTACAGCTTAGATCTAATATAGATACAACTAATTGTTCTGCCCACAGTGCATCGTGACTAACAATTAAACACAGCTTTTAAAGCAAAAGTAAGATCTGAGGAGTGACCTTCACCTGGCTTTGCTCTCAGCCACTGCAGGAAATGCCTAATGCTCCTGTTTTCCCTTTCACTTCTTTAATGTTTTATTTGTTGGTTTGTTTACAGTTTATTTTGGTGAGGTGTTAGGTAAGCTCTGGTGCTTTACACTTCTTGCCCCAACGTGTGGGATGTTGGAGGTGGTGAGCAGGACACTAGGAGAGAGGAATAGAGGGAGGTCGTACTGACTAAATTTTCTCCAAGGACCAAGTGCAAGAGCATGGGGATCTGGCAATACTTCTAGTCTAACCTCAAGGTCTGTGGGAACCAGATATGCCATCATGTTCTGTCCTCAGATTTGGTTACTGAGCTTTAGCAGCTATGACTAGCCCGGGGCCTGGCCCATGTGTCTGTCTGCCTGGAACCTCCAAATGTCATCCCAGTAGAAAATGTTCTTTTATTCTGCAGCCCCGAAGCAGAATGAACCGCTGCTAAATTGAGGGAGGTACATAGAGGTGGTATCTGGAAATACATTCCCAATCAGAGCAAACATTCACAAAAACTCTTGAGAGTTCTCACAATTGCGAATTAAAAAACAAAACTTCCCAATTTTATTCAACATCCGATAGATAGAGAACTGATAACTTAGCCACATGCCCCATCTGCCTTGGCAAATAAGAGACACAGTGGACCTCTCTACTGCAGGATTTGCTTAGACACTTAGCACATAGAGTAGTGTGTCCCTTATCAACTAATTTTTCTTTTCCCACAATAACAAAATGCTCCCTTTTGACGGGGACATAGTTAAGCATAAGTTGTTTATATGAACTAAAGCTCAATGAGAATGCCCAAGGAATGATGTTCAAAACATGCTTTAAAACAGACATTTTTCCTTTGCTCTTTCAAATATTTCTAAGATATTCAAGGCCCTTTTCCTGACTTAATAGAATCTAGTACACAAACTGAGTATTATTTTACTGTTTAAGGAGTTCACGGCATTTTAAATAGATTTGGGGGACAGAACAGGAATATTTTGTTTGCACAGCTTCCATAACTATTGTGATACAGTTCCTCTTAATACATTCACAACGGTGGAATGATAGCATATTTACTGAACATCTACCATGTGACAGATTTGGGCTAGTGAGAGTGAGTCAATCATTCCTACTTTTTTTTGCCTCCACTGAACAAAGCACATACAATTCTAGAAAACATTTAGTTAAACTAAATTTCAATTCAGGTCATGCAGGCTAAAGATACCAAACCACAGCACAAAGCTAGCACTGCAGACCTCTTTCCTCGATCCCACTTCCCTGAGTATTCAGTCTACCATACCAAATTTTACAATATCATGTTTTTTGTTTACGCAATAATTTTAGGTATGGTTCCATTTCTAGCCCAGGTCCTAAGCATGTTCTGTTCCCATTAAATAATCGTTTTGGAGCAATAGACCATAAGTCAACTCTAAGTGATACAAGAGATACTGCTAGTCAGATACAGATATGATGTGTGAGTTCTAGGATCTGGAATGTCCTAGTTCACTCTTTCTGATGAATTCCATGTTTATGACTCCGTGTATGAGTTCCTGTTCCAATTGGTTTCCTAGTCTCCCATTTTCTTTAGGATTCCAATTCTCATATGCTCTAGTTCATCTTATCACTCTTAAGCTCTAGTAAGTCATGTCAACAAGTTTGAAGAATGTGATATAGAAACTAAATGAACAATATCAGACTTCCAGCAGGCTGTGAACTCAAGGGGAGTCCATGTGTCTGGCAATCTTTGTACTCATAAGTGACAGGACAGAGTGCCTATGATCTGGGGGAGGGTGAAAGGTGCTCACAGTGAGTGGGTGGATGGATGGAGAAATGAGTACACACAAGGGAGTTTTGTGGTAGTTATTTCCTCTGGTTCCTATCCTGTTGATGGGTGTGTTCCACAGTGACTTTTCTATGATTCCATTTTTAGAAACTTTAGTATATTGATTCTCAGATTGGAAGGAGTCATTGAGTAGTCATAAAGCCATCTCCCAATTTCCAAAGAGGATCATACTTAAAAGTAGAATTGATATTTAATTTTTATAATTTAACCTTGTACAGAAAAAAATTTTACAAAGAAATATACAGTTATAACCATTATCCAAACTTTTTAATCACCAAAGACACTCCTCCATATTTTATTTCCATATAACGTCATATATCTTAGATGTCATCAGCAACTAATCAAAACTTCTATCCAACTGAAAAGTACAAAGAACATCCAAATATATTACTTAGACAACACAATGATAAAAGTACAGTCTAAAGCAAAGGTAACCAAAATGTGCTAATTATGTATAATTTCATCATGAGTGAATATATGATTTCTATTAGGGTTTTTGAAATACTGGAAGTAAATTATGGATAGAATCCTCCCCTGTCCAATATGATGGAAAGACCTTGAAGGGCCCAGAAGCTCTGGGTTAGGAAGAGAATATATAAGTGTATTAAACAATATGAGTATATTTTTAATG
>VMDR010012430.1:0-26582 GCA_007922815.1 Macrotus californicus | reverse complement strand
TTCCCTCCCCCCTCCCCTCTGGTCATTTTTAGATTGTTCTTAATTTCAATGTCTCTGGTTGTATTTTGCACTGTTGGTGGGATTGTAGACTGGTGTAGCCACTGTGGAAAACTGTATGGAATTTCTTCAGAAAACTAGAAATGGAATTGTCTTTTGACCCAGCAATTCCACTGCTGGGATTATACCCTAAGAGCCCTGAAACACCAATCCAAAAGAACCTACGCACCCCAATGTTCATAGCAGCACAATTTACAATAGCCAAGTGCTAGAAGCAGCCTAAGTGCCCATCAGTCAATGAGTGGATCAAACACTATGGTACATTTACACAATGGAATTCTACATAGCAGAGAGAAAGAAGGAGATCCTACCCTTTGCAACAGCATGGATGGAACTGGAGAGCATTATGCTAAGTGAAATAAGCCAGGCCGTGAGGGAGAAATACCACATGATCTCACCTTTAACTGGAACATAATCAACAAATGATTATTTTTTATAACAATTCCTTTTTTCTTACTTTTTTACTTCCTTCATTCTCATATTATAGACATCACTATCTTCTCTTTGGGAGGTGAATTATTATCCCATTTTTATAAGAAAGAAATCTAGAAGGCTTGGTTTTTCCCAGGATTACAAAGCAAATTACCTAACTACAGGTAGAAGCTAAAACCTTCTAAAACCTTCCATCAGTCAGAAGTATTCTCAAACTTTACCCCCAGCTTGCTGGCCCAATCCATAGCACATTTTGCTGAGAAAGTTCAACAGTTGTTTTCTGATGAGGCTAACCATTAAACCCTATTTCGCAGGCAGACAGGACATGTAGGGTCAGTCTGCTTCTCTCTTAACTCAGCCCAAATTCAGCCCAGGCCCACTTAGTGCACGCGTGTCTTTCAGGAATTTGCCAGGGAAGGCCTTCGCACCCTTGTTGTGGCCTACCGAGAATTGGACACATCATTCTACCATGACTGGAGCAAGAAGCATAGTGAAGCCTGCTTGTCTTTGGATAATCGGGAAAATAAAATATCAACTATCTATGAAGAGATCGAAAAAGACTTGATGGTTAGTGTGAGGAAGCCAGGGACAGACTGGGGGCTCTCTGGGAGGTGGCAGTCAGCAGACTGAGCAAGGGCTCTGAGGGTGGCTTCCAGCAAATCGATAGGTTCAGACTCTCTCTGGACACTGGATACTGGGATCAAAGCTAAAACAGGATATCCTGGATCTTTGAGCTCCATAAGTAATGAAAAATGCACCAGTTTAAATTTCATCTTTCTGGCCGTATTTCTTATCCCAAAGCTGCTCACTGAAACTAAGTAATCTGGGAGAAATCAGGATCTGAATAATGCACAGATTAGATAATCTAGAATTAATTGATGGAATCCTCAAGACAAAAATATTCACTCATTCATTTGACATATTTATTAAGGGCCTCCTACATGCCAGGCTCTATTTTAAGTCCTGAGCACATAGCAGTAGACAAAACAGGCTAAGAAGTAACATATATAGTATGTTAGATGGTGAAAGGGCTGTGGGAGAAAGTAAAACCAGGAAGAAACCTAGGGAGTATCAGCGTGTGTGTGTGTGTGTGTGTGTGTGTGTGTGTGTGTGTGTGTGTGTGTTTTGAAGAGGGCAAAGCATAACTGCTTAGTCTTCACTGTGAAGGAGACATCTGAGCAGAGACCTCAAGAAGGTGGCAAGCCAAGCAGATCTCTGGGGGATTAGCTTGACAGAAGGAATGGCAAGAACAAAGATCCTGAAATAGGAGCGGGCCTAACTTGTTAAGTGAACGGCAAGGCAGCTAGGGTGGGTGGTACAGAGAAAGCAAGGAGGAGAGAATAAAAGGACATGGGACCGAGCAGTAGTAGAGGGTCCTGACAAGCCAACATAAGAACTTATGGTGAGATATAGAAAACTATTGAAGAATTCAACCAGAGAAGTGACGTGATAGCTTTTAAAATGGTCTCTCTGGCTGCCATGTTGAGACTGTACTGGAGGGGCACGAGCACAGACCCAGGGAGACCAATTAGAAGGTGGCTGCCATAATACGGTCGCAAGATGATAGTGGCTAGAACCAGCGGGAAGTAGTGGAAGTTGTGAGGAGTGGTCAAATTCTTTTTTTTTCTTTTTATTAAATGTATTGGGCTGACACTGGTTAATAAGATTATATAGGTTTCAAGTGTACAATTCTATGATACATCATCTGCCTGTTGCATTGTGTGCCCACTACTCAAATTCTGTACATTTTTTAAAGGTATAGCCAACAGAATTTGCTGATGGATTCGATTATAGGATACAAGAAAAACAGAAGTAAAGGATGACTCCAAAGTTTTTGACCAGAATAAGACAGGCTGGCTCTGCTATAAAAAAGAGAAATTACTGATACCAAATGGGAAAATTTAGAGATCCCAAAGGTCACACATCTCCTTCCATAGTCAGTTCTGTGGTTAGTATTTCTAGATTGTCCTTCTAGAGGCCTGGCAGAAATTAGTAGTTTGCCAGTTCCTCAGACTCAGTCCCGGTGCCCGTCACTGTGGTTGGCACTATTGGAGTATCATAGGGAGAAGGCACGGTATTGGACTGAGATGCTTTTAATCTAGTTATTTCCCTTTTCATGGGAAAAGGCCTTGAAAACCTTAGTGGGCCATAGTAGGTACAAACAAAAGAAGTTCACCCAAGCTCTTGTGGAGTTGAAAGAAAAACTAGACTGGGATGTAGGGGATCCCTTGCCTGGAACCCATGCTTTTGGAGACCAAAGCCAGGAAGCATGCTATGAAGCAAGGCAGAAGTTAAGGCGTGTTGAGAGAAACAGATGGTTTAGAAGCGGGACACAGCATCATGTGTGACTTGGGCAATTCTCTTCCCTCTTTGGTTGCTCAGAGTCTGTGTTTCCGAATTTGACTTCAGCATGCGGTTGAAAGCTGCATCTGTGGAAAAGGAGAGTGTGCTGAGTTTTATACCAGGGGGTCCTCATGCCAGCACAGGGCCAGCTTACTAAGGAGGATGCTGAGGTGCCAGTTGAATTGTTGGGTTGCACTACATGCTGTGACTCTCGTTTTTCCTCACTCATTGATGTCTCTGTTCGAAGCTGTTAGGGGCCACAGCCATAGAAGATAAGCTGCAGGATGGAGTACCTCAGACAATCAAAGCACTGAACAAAGCCAAAATTAAAATATGGGTTTTAACTGGAGATAAGCAAGGTAAAGGGGAGAACCTCACCTGACTGATCCTCTTCCCTATCCACCTTAGCCATTTCTTCTTTTGCTTTTTTTTCTTATCCATTTATTTGAAAAACATCTTATAATCCAGGTCAAGTCCTTACAGGACAACTCCATTCCCAGTCTTATATACAATTTTCTAACTATATACTTTTTGCCAGATGCCATATTAGGCATTGAGGACACAGATATTTGTCATCCAGGAGCTTACAAGCTAAAAATTTTAGAGTTGTCCTTAACTATACCCTCTATGCTGTCCCAAAGGTTCATTCTCTCACCATGTCCCATCAGTTCCTCTGAAAGATCCTCTTGGCTGTTACCACCCTAGTTCAGCCTTTTGTCCCCTGTCGGCTGAACTTTTGCAAAAACTTCTGAACTGATCTCTGTCTCTTGCCCTTATTAACTTCAGTATAGCCTACTAACTACCATCAGTTTACTCCTTCTAAGACTTTCTACTTTTATGACGCTACTCCTCTGCTCAGGTACCTACAGCAGACCTATGTGATAGATCGTTGGACTCCACTGTCTGGCCTTCAAGACCTCGATAATCTGTTGCTGCCTACACATCCTTATCTCCATCCTAATGAGACTATTATCTTCAACATGTCCCAAAACAAACCAAGTCCTACTCTGGGGCCTCTGGGTTGTTTCCCCATTTGAAATGTTTTTCTTCCCCCAGACAAGTTTTATTCATCCTCAAGGCCTTTCTCCAAGAAAGTTTTATGACAATTGCAACTCTCCTGTGAATATTAATACCACTTGCAGCCAAGGTTCAGGACTTAATTTTTTTTTACTTTTTTTCCTTTAGTATGAATTTATTCCAAATTTCAGGTTTTTGATATAAAGCAAAGACTACAATCTACACATATCTCAGTCTCCCATAAAATCAGGCATAAAAATGTGTATGATTCTGTTCAAGGAAATACATCCTGGTTGCCTGGAGAAGTGGACACAAACTAGAATTGCTTTAAGAAACAGAAAGCTTTGTAGAGAAGGCTAAGCCAGAATGATCCAAATTATTGATAAATAACTTGCAGGTCTGTACCAAGCAGTCAGTCTCCTGTGGATGTTTCAGTGTAGTCTCCACTGACTCATGAAAAATACACTTTGACTGCATCCAGGGCAAGTGTGGACCAATGAGCTCTGCAGCCCACCGTTAGAGTCTATGCAGTTGTACGTTGTGAAAACACCTTGTTCTGGCCAACACGCAAACTGTGTTCCCCCTCCCTGCAGAGACTGCTGTGAACATCGCCTATGCCTGTAACGTATTTGGAGATGAAATGGATGGGCTGTTTATCGTGGAAGGCAGGGATGATGAAACTATTCAGCAAGAACTCAGGTACAGATGAGAGAGCTGCCACAGCCTGTCCCTGGACACAGATTTCTCACCCATCTCTTCACCCATCATGGCCCCACGCTACCAGAAGGAATAGAGAAGAAAAGAAGGAGGGGAAAACAAAAAACCTTAAGTAATTGAGAGAATTTTGTGAAGCAGCATTAGGGCTCAAGAGGTTGGAGTGGGGGTGGCGAGATGGAGAAGTGTGGTGTGTGGATGGTCAGGGACCTAAGGCTGTGGCAGGTCTCAGGAGGCAGACAAGTCCAAGGCCCTGGCTGGTGCTTTGCAGAGGCTCTGTATCTGCCTTGCCTGTTTTCATTCTGCAGCACGTTTCCTTCTAAGTTCTGGGGCTTCAGGTCAGACACTGACCACAACTCTTGGCTTTCAGGTCAGCACTTAATAAGATGAAAGCCGAGCCTCTACTGGAATCAGACCCAATAAACAGTTATTTCTCCACGGAGTCCAAAATGCCCATCAGGATACCCGAGGAGGTGCCCAATGGCAACTATGGCTTGATCATCAATGGCTACAGTCTGGTGGGCAACACAGAGCTACAACCCTGTTCTCTTCTTCCAAGGAACTTTTTTCCTAGGTCCAGCCCACTTCAGGGAAATTTTAAGACCCATGAGTCACCCTATTCCCCCTTCTTTCTGGTGCCCTTGCCTGACAAACACCTTTCCCAAGCCTTCTTAAGGCAGGAATAATGAGGAAAGAGAAGCCAAGGGCATATTCCTTCCTTGTTTAAATTCTTCACTACTGATGTGGCCTGTCCCTTAGGGGAAGGGGGGAAGTGAGCAGAAGCAGGTCTTCCAAAAATAAACTTGGCCTTATAGCCCAGTCAACTGATTAAACCCAGTGAGTGACCCTGATCGTTTTCCTGCTGGAGGCTGGATCAGGTGTGAGGATGCTTAGAGCTGATGTGGGAGCTTGCTTCCCTTGGGGTTGGAGCACCTTGGGAACAGCTATGCCTGACCTCTGTAGTACAGGAGAGTATGGAGGGGAGGGGAGGGGCCTACAAAGGTGGACCTGAAATGTGGGTGTGTCCTGGTGCTACAGGCCTATGCTCTAGAAGGGAACCTGGAGTTGGAACTGCTGCGAACAGCTTGCATGTGCAAGGGGGTGATCTGCTGCCGGATGACACCCCTTCAGAAGGCCCAGGTGGTAGAGCTGGTGAAGAAGTACACGAAGTGGGTGACACTGGCCATCGGGGATGGGGCCAATGACATCAGCATGATCAAAGGCAAGTGAGGGGTACGGGGCTGTAGCCCCTAGGCATGGGCTTGCCCTTTCCTTCCTTTATAGACTAAACTGATCTGGGTGACACTGTTGCTGGCTCACACTCATGCATTTTCATTCATGCTCCTCTATGCCTGCATTTCCACTCTTTACACATGCATACACCAACCCATATCCACAGTTATGCACATATGTTTAGATGCATTCACTTAACACTCAAACACATATAGATACACACAGCTCCCACAAGAACCCGTGAACATCTTTCTGACATGGCATCAAAACCTGCAGAAAGGATCCCTGGGCAGGAGTCATAATCTGTTTTCTCTTTTGAAGCCTGTAGGCCTGAGCAAAGTTAGGCTGAAAACAGGACCATCCAACCAGGGAATTAGCTGTGAGGCCCAACGCAGGGATCTTTTCCTCTCTAAGGCACTGTTCCAGAAAGCTTGCCCTGACTCCTCTGGCTGGAGGAGAGCAGCAGACTTACCAATGCTTTAGACCAATAGAAGCAAATGGCAGAAACTGGTTTTAATTTCAGCTGAATGTTTTCAGCCTCCCGCAACTGGTATGACATCTTAGAGGTCCTCCAGTCCAGCCTCACTCCCTACAGGAAACACTAGCAGATATTCCACTTCAATACTAAGAAGTATTCTTTCTTCTCCAGTTTCTAGAACTTCTCTTGTTTTTAGGGCCTTAAAGATTTCAATTATCCCCTTAAGCAATGTGGTAGGTATGTGCCCAAAATCAATGAATTTGGCTTACACTATAACAGACTACTTAAAAGTTTTAGGAACTTCGATCTTATCTTCCGTCGAGTATAATCCTTGCTTTATCCAGAAAAAGGTCACGTTAGGCCTTCTGAAGAACACTAACAAAGTATGTACATCACTTATTCCTCCCAACAGTTGGATTTCAGCTCCTTAGACAAACTTAGGTAATTAAATATTGTGTTAGATTGCCATTCATCCTGCATTTTTAATTGATTTAAGTGGCTTCCAGAGATATCAAGAAATTTTTACCTCAGCATCTAGACAATAGGACAGCCCAGATGGCTAGAGTAGGTGCAAAAAACATCCTGAACAACTTTCCAGAACAAGACATGCCAGGCATTCTTGAGCAGCAACGCCCAAAACAAAGTGCAGATGAAAGAGCTGTTTTCTGGCTTGGGGGGAGGGGCAATCCACTAAAGAGAAAAGGTTCCGCTAAGCAAGTGCCATTTTGAACTGGGCCTGACAGTGTTTTCCAAATGCAAAATAAGGGATTTGTGCACCATGATCTCAGCCTTCCTTTTACACTTCCCAGTCTGGGAGCCCAGCAAACAAGATCTGTGGCTGAGAAGCTTCTGGGGTTTCTTTTGCAGCTGCCCACATTGGGGTCGGCATCAGCGGCCAAGAGGGAACACAGGCCGTGCTCAACAGCGACTTCTCCTTCTCCCAGTTCCACTATCTACAACGTCTGCTCTTGGTCCATGGCCGCTGGTCTTACAATCGCATGTGCAAGTTTCTCAGCTACTTCTTTTACAAAAACTTTACCTTCACTCTGGTGCACTTCTGGTATTCCTTCTACAACGGGTTCTCTGCGCAGGTAGGAGGTCAGATGGCATTTCCTACTTTGGTCAACTGGGTCTTCTTTAGTCACCCCCACTTCAGCCAGCTCAGACTCTTTTTCTCCTGCAGAGACCAAATTTATGACATGCTTCCATCCATTCGTAAAGCTCCTCACTTAGGCTTGTCCCATCTCCTGACCCTACATTTAACCTTAGATTTCCAAACCCTAATGTATCTGGCCTGACTCTGACTTGGCCTTGACTCCTATCTTCAGACTCTACCATAAGATAGTTTCACCCATTCCCTGACATAGAGATGTAGAGATTCCAAGCACTGGATCTGGGAGTTTTTCTTTCTTTCTGTTTTTTTAATCATCCAAAGTACACTTTATGGAACAGGCTAAGCCTCAAGGGGCCTCTGGGTCTTGCCAGATAGGCTGGTTGTGGTGTTCACCCATAGCCATACTTGGAAACACAGCTTCCCTTTATTTCTCCCTCCCTACCTTTACACTCCACCACCCCACCCCACCCCCCACCCCCCACCAAAAACACACTATTGTTGCTCTAATGAAAATTTTTTTTGCCCTGGCTGGTGTGGCTCAGTGGATTGAGCACTGGCCTACTAACCAATGGGTCGCCGGTTCGAGTCCCGGTTGGGGCACATGCCTGGGTTATGGGCCAGGTCCCCAGTGGGGGCACTTGAGAGGCAACCACACATTGATGTTTCTCTCCTCTCTTAAAAAAAATTTTTTTAGGGGGGAGTGGTGGGGGGAAAATGCAAACTATAATTGAACAACCATAAAGTAATTTAAAAAAAAATTTTTTTTTAACTATAAGAGAACTTTTACCACCCAGGTGACCTTTTGCACCTGGCCCATCATTCCTACTCTGCTCATGCCTAACTACCACAGTTCTGGGGATGAAAAGGAGGGGATTTAGCCCTGACTAGTGTGGCTCAGGTGGTTGGGTGTTGCCCCATGAGGTGAGAGGTCACCAGTTCGATTCTCAGTCGGGGCACGTGCCTGAGTTGCAGGTTAGGTCCCCTGTTGGGGAGTGTAGGAGAAAAGAAAGAAAGAAAAAGGAGTGATATAATAAATAGTACATTTCTAACTGGACAGGTCACGGTGGGTAGTCACATCCTAGACCCATAACTTTTTTAGAGAAAGGTTTTTAAGTAAGCCCTATCTATTGTTCTTGTGCTCTAGGTCTGCTCTAATGAATTAATTCCACATTTAAATATTGCAATCCCCCTGCACAGTAGTGGGGGGAGGTGACACCTGGATTTCCAAGTTCCATAAGAAGTCCCTTCTCCTATGAGAAGTTTCTCAGGAGTCTTTCAAAGATTCCCAAGAGAAACAAGCTCCAGAAAAATTCTCTTGGGAGATTCCTATTACTACCTCTGTTGCCTTGGGCTCCAGGAGAAATGGACCAGTCAGCAGACAGTAGTAGACTAGTATACCTATAGCATCTAACAAAGCAGGTCTGATCTGTGGGAGGTGCAGGTGTGTGTATGTATGTGTTGCTGCTGACCTCTTGTGGCTAGTAAGGAAAGGAGCCCTCTCGGCCCAGGATGGAGCACCTAGCTAGGGAACAGACACTGGGTCTATTCTGCTTGCCAATGTTAGAAAGTGTCCGGTGTTATAGAAGCTACTGAATGCCATAAAGCAGATAAAGAAAAAAGCCCAGAGGCTTACAGCCTGGGAGTGCAAGGGTATAGCTAGCATGCCCTAGCAGCCACTCTGGGTCCTTTCTGTGTGGGGAGGGGATCTATAGGTCATAATAGGGTTGTCCCAAATCAACCTTGTGAGGTTGGCCACAAATAAACTTGATATAGCCTTGCTTCAGCCTGATAGCCAGAGTTCTAAATAGAGTAGGACCAAATAGAGACTGGAATCAGCCTTAAATTTCTGAAATTTAAATCCTATTCTAAGTTAATGTAGTGATGAGTGGGTGGGGGGCAAAGAAGGCTCTCTTGGACCTGGGAGATAGAGATGAGACTTTGTAGAAGAGCTGAATCTAAGAAATCCCCTTGGTATTCTTCCAGACAGTTTACGATACCTGGTTTATCACTTTCTACAACCTGGTCTACACCTGCCTCCCTGTCCTGGGCTTGAGTCTATTTGACCAGGTAAGACTAGCAGCAAGCCTCTTAGTCAGGGCTGAAGCCCCTGGGCCCCTGAGGGGTATTCTCAAGAGTAAGAAGGACAGAAAGAGCTAGGTTCTACAAAGTCAAGTCTAAATGGAATAATTTCTAGAGCAAGAGAAGGAGCTCATCACCTGGAGAGGTATCATGGGATATAGTAAAGAATCCTCCTCTACACACAATAATCATCAATCTTAGAAATCCAAGTTTTCTTGCATCCATGTTATCTTTGTAGAGAGAAACATGGAAACTGCTGTACAGTAAATTGAATATGTACAAAGTAGTGAAAGGAAATAGTCATTGGGGCAGGACTAGGTAAAGCAAGGGGCTCCAAGAGAAGAGAGGCCATATAAGACAAGGAGATAAGCCAATGCAGGGAGACCCAGGTGAGGGTCCTTGAAGGCCAAGCATGGGAGCAGGGGTATGATACCTTTGAATTATACAGAGTCAGCCTAGAGGAGCTGTCTGTCCCTGTCAGCAATTTCCTGGGCTTTGGGGTCCTGGTGCCCTACCTCTCCCTCCTCTTCCACCCCAACCTCCAGTCCTGGGCACATGGAATAGAAAAGGAGTCTCCAAAGAGGAATAAAGTAGCTGAAAGAGGACATAAAGGGACCATGGTTCCTGATCTCCCTCAGGGTGGGAAGGAAGATTCTCCATGGAGCAGCTGCCAGCCTCAGAGCAGCAAGGGGGATGCGTTGTGTCACTCAACAGTCCTAACAAGTTTCAGTGGTCTAATTTTAGGGACCACAACCTCTCAAAACAAGCCCCAAGCTTTGTCATCCAGAGTTTCAGATTTAGGAGATGAGGATGATCCAATGCCATCCACATAGAGAATCCTCTTTCCTAGTTCACCAGCAGCTGTGGGGATGGGAGGAGCATCACAGAATATGTGTACCTCCAAGGGACTCACTGCTCCCCACTGGCTTCCCCCTCTTCTCCCACTGGCTTTTGAATATTCAACTAAAGGAAAACTTAAACTGGGGACTGATATCCAACTGCCTCCCTCACCCCAAGAACTAGTCCTCCCTTCCAGCTACCCCAAACCTAGTTGCCCCCCTTCTTCAAGTCCCCAATCCTAACTGCCTCTAGGTCCTTCCCACCATCTTGATCTTCTCCTAGCTTTCTTCCACTGCCCAGCTCCTTGCCTAGAGAGTCGGACTTCAGGAAGTTTCTCTGGCCACTGCTCTGTTCTCTGGTTCCACTTCTCAAGTAATCTGTGAGGAAGCTCCTAGGTAGCCTGGCAGCAGACTCGGAGTGGGGACAAGCCTCTGCTCTGATGGAAACAGCACCTTCCTGAGCTTCCTCCTTATCCTGTGGTGCTTCCAGGATGTGAATGAAACATGGAGCCTATGCTTCCCAGAGCTGTACGAGCCAGGCCAGCACAACCTCTATTTCAACAAGAAGGAATTTGTGAAGTGTTTAGTTCATGGGATCTACAGTTCCTTCGTGCTGTTCTTTGTTCCCATGGGGACCGTTTTCAACTCAGTGCGCAGTGATGGGAAGGAAATCTCTGACTACCAGTCCTTCTCCCTGATAGTACAGACCTCTTTGCTTTGGGTGGTCACAATACAGGTGCGGACAGTGAGCAGGGCAGGGTAAGGAGTTTGGATGGGGAGACTGCCTGGAAGAGAGGGAGGGAAGGAAGGAGGGAAGGTGGGAAGGCAGAATCCTTCATTGCAGAACTGGAGGAGGGAGGTGGCTTATAGGACATTGTACAAAAGAGGGTGTTTTTCAGATTGCCCTGGAGACAACCTACTGGACGATGATAAACCACCTCTTCACCTGGGGTAGCCTGGGTTTCTACTTTTGCATCTTATTCTTCCTGTACAGTGATGGCTTGTGCCTAATGTTCCCCAGTGTCTTCGAATTCCTAGGTAAGCCTCTGCCCAATGTGTGGCAAGGGGTGGGAAGTAGGAGTGGGGAGTGTGAACCAATATATTTGCTTAATAAATGTTTGCTAAGAAGCTATTACTATGTGCTAGGTTCTGTGGATATAAATAGAAATGACACATAGTCTCTGCCCTAAAAGGTCTCAAAATCTAGCTAGGGGAAATATTTTACCTTATAGAGTTTTAAGACATTTTCACATTTCTTACCTAATTTGATCTTTACAAGCAGCCTCTGGGGTAGCCAGGGCAAGAATTATTAGCACCATTTTAAATGACTCAAATCTAGGTCTCCTGATTCCCAGTCCAATATATTCTTTCCACTGTGGCCTGCTGCCTCATTGTCTCCCATGTTAATTTCCCTATCTCTCATCTCCACTCCAATGAAGACAAGATGCAGACAGAGTAGGAATGTAGATGTAGCTGGCCCCCACCTGTCATCCAGCCTTTCATTTTTTCCCTTCTAAAGTCCTCTATCCCGTTTGTGTGTTTAAGCCAAGGCTCGAAGCCTACCCCTCACCTCTCCTGCCTTGCCCAGCCTTTAGAGGGAGACAAAGGCATGTGAATTCACAGTGACTTTGGCTGTGTAAAGGACCTCAGTGCAGTTCTTTGGTGTTTATATTATTTCTCAGGAGACTAAACTGTCTCCAAATCAGTACTTCCTTCTTTGGACTGCAGAGGTATCTAAGTTCTGGCTGACAGCCCCCTTCCTCTAGGCTTCCGTTTAGCCTTTCCCCTCCTGGCTCATTGATTACAGGTGTGGCAAGGAACACTCTGAACACGCCACAACTGTGGCTGAGTATTGTCCTCGGCATTGTCCTCTGCATGTTGCCTTCCATTGGGTACCGGTTTCTCAAACCACTATTATGTCCCTTCGGTGTGAATAAGGTGAGTAGAACAGGGAATCTACCCAGACATATAATTCAGAATCTTCTTTGCCTTTGCCTCTGTGGATAAAACCCTGTCCCCTATGCTCTGACCACAGGTTATTGATGGAATTCATCACATGAGACATCCACCACCACTCCCAGTCCTGAGTACACAGAAATACGCACACTCTCGACGTTCTGCCTATGCGTTCTCCCACAAACAGGGCTTTGGGTCCCTCATCACTTCTGGCAAGTTTATGAAGGCCAAGTGGCCCAAGAAAAGGAGTTCTCTTTTTAAAAAGTAGAGGCCTTTAGGGAAACCCCAAAGGAGTCAGTCATTGCTCTTCCTCCCGTGCATTTACCTAACTTAGTAAGGAAGGCTCAGAGTCCCTGGGAAAGCGGCCGAAACCTGCCCTCCCACTCTCACTCCAGAGGCTCAGCCTCTCCCTTCCCTGGAAGACTGTGCCCATGTAAGGTGAGGAAAAGTAAAGAAGGAGCTCCCAGATATTTGTCAAAGTTGCAGCATTTCAAGAAAAAATGAAGCATTCCAAGAAAAGTTTAGGTCTCCCTTCTATCAACCCTTCTGAGTTTTAGTCCAGACAAGCCACTATGGAAGTAGTGGGTGAAGAGGGGCAGTGTGTGGAAAGGAAAAGGAAATAGAACCTCAGAGCCTTCCTCTGGGCTCTGCTGTCCAGACCCAGAGCATCCATCAGCCCTGCCCAGGCCCCACACAAACAGTCCCATTCAGGCGCTCTTCTCAGGTTTATCTGAGGGTTACGAATGAGTCTTTTGCTGCCCTTGCCCTTGGGCAGCAAAAGGAGGAGACAGCTGTGAAAAGTTGGTCACAAGAAGCTGAAGGAGATTTTCTGTACCAAAGAAAGTAGGGGAAGTGCTTCCTGCCCTAAAGGCAGCTCCGGATTTTGCCTTCCTCCCCTCGCTTTGATGCCTCTGACCCCCAAACTGATAACTTTTCGGGCCTCAGAACTTGGAGGGGGAGTCTGCAGGGGGTTAAGTCATTTCTTGAGGGGACAGAGCCATAATTGGCGAACATTTGCCTTCATTCCATAAAGTTAGTTTGAGGAGAAATTGTATGTATTTGGGAAATTGTAAGAAGTTGATGGCGTAATAAATTGCTTCTTTTGGAGTGGAGAGATTTGTATGGTGTGTGGGGGTCCCGGGGACAATAACATAGTCCAGGCAGTACCATTGAACCACACTTCCCACCGCCCTCCCCTTCTAATGAAACCCGTGTTTCCCTCACCTGCCTTTCCTCCCCTGTTTAAACCCCTGCCACTTTTCTGCCCCCTGCTGCTAAACTCCTTGACCTCGAAATGACCACATCTTTTAACAGAATAGCTCTATCCTCTTAGCATACCTTAAATATTGGTTCTTAAAGATCAATACTAGGTTCTCTGCTCATCCTTCTCTGTGTACTTTTCCCGAGTGAGTTCGTCTAAACTCATAACTTCATTTAGCAACAAAAAGTCCTCAATGCTCTCTCTATCCAATATGCCTCTTCTGGAATCCAGATCCATTTTAAACTGACTCTGAGACCCTTCACTTAGTTGAATCTCAGGAAACTCACACTCAACCCACCAACCTGCAATTGTCATTTCCCCCCAAAATTTCATCCCAGGATGCCACCACCATCATTCCAGTCACTCAAGGCAGAATAATGGGAATCATCCTCTGGTCTCCCTCTAGTCGGATGTCTAATAAGTCATCAAGTCATATAAATTCTGCACCTTTACTAGGTCTTGTTTTCAGTGCCCTCTGTTATTACTACCATTGTCCTCATTCAGACTCTGATCATCTCTCGTCCAGGTTACTGCATGAAACCCCCCAGCTGGGCTTCCTCCTGTCCAAAGCATCACCAGAGTTATCTGTCTGAACGACAAACTTGATCATGTCAAGCCCCAGCTTTGGATCCTTTAAGGGCTCCCCATGGCTTCTGAATCAAGTTAGAATGTGGACATTTTATTATTGGGCGCTCCCTAGCCGTGTCTTTCACTGCCCCCCTTCTGCATTCACTGTAATCGTGCTATTTCTGGTCTTCATGCCATCGAACCTACTCTTCCCACATCCTGAAATGCTTCCCCTCGTCCCATCTTCATCTAGCAAATTCCTAGTCACGCTGCAAAACTCAGAATAATTGGAACTAGACAGAGGTGGTGGCTGAACAACACTGAATGTATTAAATGTCACTGAATGGTATATTTTTAATGGTTAATTTTATGTTATGTGAATTTCACCTTGATTTTGTTTTAAAAGAAACTCAGATTAGGCATTGTCTCCTCCAAGGGCTTCCCCTAATTCCTCAATGTGACTTATGTACCTGTCATACTTATTCAATTGCTCTCCTGTGCATACATCTAACAGTGACACATTTCATAGGCCATTTTAATCATTGATTTACTTGTCTATTCATAGCACATCATGGGCCTTTAATAAATATCTGTTTGAATGTACAAATGAAATGAAAGAATTGAAATCTGCTTCTCTGCCTATTTTTCTTGTTTCCCTGAATAGCACTACCACCCAATAAACACTTCCCTTCTGTTCTTCTAATCCAATGTATTCTGTTACCAAGTTCCATTTACTCTGTCTTAGAAATGTCTTCAAATTTTTCCCTTCTTATTCATCTCCAGTCCCATTGCTTTCATCATTTCTTGCCTAGATCATGGTACCATCTGCCTCTCTGGTCTTCCTACCTCTGATTCTGCTTCTTTTCAGTTCATTATCCACCCCACAGAGAGTGATCTTTCAAAAGTATAAATCAGATCACGTCATTTGCCAGTTTAAAATCCTTTAGCGACCTGTCGTAGCTTCCGTACTTTGGTGCTGCCTATCTCTCCCACTTCATTCCTTCGATTCTGCCATACCAAACTCTTTGCATTTCCTCAGATCTCCCACTACCTTCAGAAGTCTTCGGACTTGCCTCCTTCATCTAGCTAAAATGCCTCTCTGCCTTCCCTCACAGCTGTGGATGTTTCCTCTGGGAGACTTCGCCGACACCAAAGCTCCTGTTCTTGAGCTGGGTGCCTCTTCCTTGTACTAGACCACCTTGTACATTTCTCTTATTTTTAGTTCCCAAGAGTAGAATATGTTTTCACTCACATGCCTATTTTAATTGTGGTTTATTTTACTTCTGTCTTCCCTGCTAGGCCGTTATGATCTCCTTAAGGACAAGAACTTTGTGTCATTTTTTTATTCCTATCACCCAGGAGACTGCTAGCACTTAGATTATTAACGTTTTTCAATAAGTGAGTAAAGGAATGAAATCTACCACCTCCTTTTTGTCCTAAACTTGTCTCTTACCATGTTCTTTCAAGATGAATCTTATCCTTTGGTATCTAGTTTCCAGTTTTACTTTAGGGGCCTTGTTTTATGTAACATGTTCACTCATGGTCTCCCATCTAAGGAATTTGTAAAACTACAATTTGGACCAACAGTATCCCCTCAAACTCCCAAAACAATTGGCCTCCTCTCCTAGTGGTTTATATGCATCTCAGGAGATCTGATCTCAGTCTCTGCGGAGGCTCCAAGGCAGCAGATGCCACATTCCAAAATGAGGTGTGAGATGACTGTGCCAGACTTGCAGAAAGGGGGCATAAAAAACAAGTGTGCAACTCTTAATCACCTCATTCACACTGAGGAAAGGGACAGAAATTCAGACATTGGGAAAAGACCCTTAGACAGAATTGCTAGTAGGCTTTGAGTCCCTCGACCCCTGCCCCAGTTCAATTGAAGCTGAGAAGGTTGTGAGGAAATTTCTTGGAGAGTAATTTGATATGGAGAGAGATATGATTAATGTGTTTGGGATACACCGAGAGCTCGTGCCTGACTTACAACTGGAAAATCTAAAAAGTCAAGAGAACAATTGCCAACCTGTTCACTGGCAGAGCAAGACAGGGTGGCTGTGGCGAGACTGGCCTACGCTCCCATTGCTTTTCAGGACAAGGGGTGCATGGGTGCTCCCCATAGACCAGATGTGGGCCATGTAAGGGACCTCACAGGGTTCCTTTATATTGTCAGATACTGTCTGAAAGGTTGAGGGGACCTCAGCAGAAAGAAACAGGAGATAGGCTGTTAAATTCCTACAGATTTCTAATTAGGGGTGAGGTTGCCTGAGGCTGGAATCGATTGCCTGTGAAGGGGGCATGTGGTGGTTACCTGGGTGTATACATTTGCCAAAACCTATCAAACTATGCACTTAAAATCTGTGCATTTTATTGTACGTTAATTATATTTCAATAAAATTGATTTCTTAAATGCCTGGATATTTCTAAAGGAGTTGTAAGTAACCAACTAAAGGAAATAAATTCACCCACATTACAGTAGCTAGGTATAGGAGAATCTCCACCAGCAGGGAGGGAATCTCTGAAAAACCTCCAAAAGAGCTCCTTGAGAAAGAGTCAGCCCTAGGCAGCTGCCAGGCACTGAAATTATTCTGGGGTAGTATCAGCTGAGTAGGAACCTCTCTCATCTCTTCTCCCTCCAGCATGCCCAAACCCTTGAGAAACAGGGTTAGCAAGCTGGAGACCAGAGAAGAGAGACATCTAAGGGCCACCCCCACTTCCCACCAAACACGGCCATTTGCATAGGGCCAAGCTGAGAAAGAGGGAAAGCCTTACTTTTAAAGTCTGAAGTTTAAAAATTATTTTATTAGTCTGGACATGTTAGTAAAGTTTTATTCCCAGAGACAGCCACATGAGGGGTTTTCTGAAGTCGGGTTGAGTGAGGAAATCTTTTTACTTGAGTTAGATTGAATAGCTGCCAGAGGCAAAAACACGAGGCGACTCAGTTTACATAGGCCGGGTTTACATTTGTTCCTCATCTACAGCCTCTCAGGAACAGCAAGAGGTCACGAGACCATCTGGTTCACCTGTACCTTTTTCTCTAAGAACTTGTGGAGGAAATAACCTTTACCACTGCCAGAATCAGGAAAACAAGGGAGCAGTGTCCTAGCCCCAACATTTCCCTGCAATTCAAGCCTCATATCTCTAAGATATGCGCAAAGAGCATTTGGAGGATCCTGGGATTCAGCCTATACTATTCGCTGTACTCTACCCCTCCAACCTGCCCCCAAAGACACATTTAAAGTCTCTCTCTCTTGACTCTATCTCCTCTTATGTAACCCCTCAGGCACAGCCCTAATTCAGACCCTCTCACTTCCCATCATAATTACCACAGAGTCTCCTAACTGGTCTTTTTACCCTCCTCTCTAATTCAATATTCACACTCCAACTGGAGGGAGATTTCCAAAGTGCAAATCTGTTCAAGTGCTGGTAATAATGCAAATGTTTCTGCCCATAACAATGCAAATGGGTCCTGTTCCCAGTGATGCAAATTAATTTTGTCTGGTGGGAAACATACATTTCTAAGTCAAATCCTCACTTGAATTGGTCTTAGTATCTTACTGGTTCCTTCATTAGTTAGTGAGTTTGATATGTGTTTAGTTTATATTTGTATAAGACTCATCATTTTAGCATTTTGGAAGTTATCCCTTACCACAGACCCCAGGCAGTGACCCACACTTGCCGAATGAGACTGTATGACTGGGTAGAAGGCTATGTGTTATCAGCCCCGGGCAGGAATCCAGCTGGGCCTCAGTAAGAAGTGGAACCAGCTGCTGGAAGGCCCCTAGAACCTGGGGACTTGTCTCTTTGTGTCTAGAGTGGTTTCCTCTCTATGCAACAGATTGATTCCTCTCAGCAAATTGGTTTTCTTTGCTACTCAGGCCATTTGGCAAGTCACTTACAGTTTCCAAATTTCCATGACAAGTTTAACCATGTGTAAGGGCGTAGTCCTCTCTCCCCTAATACCAGGTCTCAGGGAAGTGATTCTAACTGGCCTACTTTGGGATAAGTCCTCAGCCTGGACCATTTAAATGCACAACTGTGGCTTTTTATTGGTCCTGCTGGCAGTCTAAGCCCTCTCTGCTTCACTCTCAGAATTTTACTTCTAAAATTTGTACCTGATTTGCCATAATCTGCATAAAGCCCGTTAGTGTCTCTCCACTGCTTACAGGTGAGTCTCAGCTCCTTAGTATGCCGCAGGAGGCTCTTCATCATCTCACTCCTGAGCATTTCTTTTTTTTTCTTTTTCTTTTAAAGATTGAGTTCATATTGCAGAAGGAACTTTTTTTTTAAATTCTCACCTGAGGACATTTTTTTTCATTGCTTTTAGAGAGAGAGGAAAGGAGAGAAAGAAACATCAATGTGAGTGAGAGAAAAACATTGGTTGGTTGCTTTCCCGTACATGCCTGGACCAGGGATCGAACCACAACCTAGGTATATGCCCTGACCAGTAATCAAACCCGTGACCTTCCCGTTACGGGACAGTGCTCCAACCAACTGAGCCACGCTGGCCGGGCACCCCGACCATTTCTGCTGTGCTCTCTTCATTGCACCCCACACCTCCATCATATCAGATATTTTGCCCCTCTGTCCTTTCGCACGTGCTGATTCTCCCACACTCTTCTTCTCCCACTCATTCTTCAAAACCCAGGTCACACTACTCCTGTGAGGCCAGAAGATGCATTATACAAAGTGACATTTATCTGCTTCCTTGACTGTGACCCAATAAGCCTGTGAGTGGCTAGAGCACAAGTCAGTCTCTAACTCTTTCATGGAGCATGGAACCTAGTGGCTTCTAATAACTATTTACTGAATGACCACCCGCCCTCACCCCCACCCCCTTTGGCTAGAAGAAGGAGACCATAGGGTCCTCAACGTCTCACACATACCCTGTCTGTCATAAGGAGTGAGAAGCACGTGAATTCTGTTAAAGAAAAAATTATTCAGGACACTAACGATGGTAAGGCAGAATTTATGTAAGGAGGTTATCGTGGTAGGTTTAGGACCACTGAAGTCTTGCAGTGGGGGAGAAATTGAGCTCAATTCAGACCCCAACAAGGACAAGTGGGGATTTATAGCCAAGGAACAGGAGCAGGTTCAGTGGCTGGAAAATTACAAATCTTAGTCTGTTCGAGCTGCTATAATACCACAGGCTGGGTAGCTTATAAGCAACAGAAATTCTCAGTTCTGGAAGCTGGAAGGCCAAAATCAGGGTGCAGAGTAGGGCATTTTTTTCCAGGTTGCAGACTTCTTGTCTCCTCGCCTGGAGGATTGGGCTAGGGAACTCTGCGAGATCTTCTTGGGCATTAATCTTATTCATGAGAGCTTCACCCTCATACCTAACCAGCTCCCAAAGGCCCCATCTATTGTGTTGGCCAAAAAGTCCATCTGGGTTTTTTCCATAAATTAAAAGACACATTTTTTATTTTCACCAATAACTTTATTGATTTGGATATTTTGGGTATGCTGGCTATCTCCCAGTTAATGTCTCCATTTGATCTCTATCAAGTTCAACTGGTCTGCCCAACCATGGAGCATCGTCTGGCGAGAAACCTCCAGCACGAAACTTCATAAACCATTTTTGACACTTTTGGTCAGTCACAGCACCTTCTCCATACACTGCACAATTTTATTTTATTTTTTGCATTTCAGTTATGTTTATTTTTCTTGAAATAATAAAGCATAATATGCTGAAAAGTGTGTATTTTCTTCCATCTTCAATATTAAAATGGCTACACAAAAATTCACCAATTTTGGTAAGTTTTTTTTTTTTTTTAATGTATGCTGACGTGACAGCCCTCACAATACAATTTAACAAAATTGCTTCAAATGAAGTTAAAGTCAACTAAGAGCTACTAGAGCCATCTTAGGGAAAAACCAAATGAACTTTTTGGCCCACCCATACTGATACCTTTGGGTGTTAGGATTTCCACATATGAATTTTGGACCATAGCACATGGTCTATAGCATTCACGTCACCGCAGCATTCAGACCCTAGCAATCACTAAGGAAACATCAGGGATAAGGAGGATTCTTGCCAGACTGACTCAACAGAATTCTTGCTTACAACAGCCCAGGATGATAAGATAGCCGTGGTGGTCAAATACCAAGGATGGGGAATTTTCACTAAGCTGATTTACCAAATTTCTTGCTTAAACTGGATTTTTTTTTTTTTTTTTTAAGGCAAGAGAGGAAGCCCAAACTCCAGCCTAAGTCCCCCAGAAGACTCAGGGGCGCCTCACTAAAGTTGGTCAAAGGAGAGAATCAGTTCTAGATTTTACCGGGGCTTCTTTTTTAAAAAAAATATATTTATTTATTTTTAGAGAGAGAGGAAGGGAAGAGAGAGAGAGGAACATCAATGTGTGGTTGCCTCTCACGCGCCTCCAACTGAGGACCTGGCCCGTGACCCAGGCATGTGCCCTGACTGGGAATTGAACCCGTGGCCCTTTGGTTCGCATGCCCGCACTCAGTCCACGGAGGCATGGGGTGCTTTTAAAAATATCAAAGCCTGGGCACCACTCCAGTGATTCTGATTCAGTCGGTCTCAGCTGAGATCAGGCCTTAGTTTCGTTGTTTTTCTATTTTCCCCAAGAGGTTCTACTGGGGTGTGAGGGTTGATCATCGCCACCTTACGCGTAGGAGGATGAGGTGGAGGTGGGTGGTGAGCAAGTGCACCTGTCTTCAAAACCAGTAGGCCTGCGCCCCAGGGTTCTACGTTCCAGCGCACCCGAGCCGCGATTCGGCGGACACCACCCCGAAGGGGCGGGGCGCGGGCCGCAGAAGGCGGGGCCACGGCCGTGGCCTTGCCGCTCCCCTCGCGGGAAAGCACTGCGCGTGACTCGCTGCGCCCATCGCCGCGAGAACCCGAGAGGTGGGCGAGCTCCGCAAGCTCAGTGGGCAGAACCAAGGCGCTGTCCGAGGGGCGGCTTGAGGGCAACGCAGGTTGGACCATCGGCCTCGCGGCTGCAGGGGGGACCGGACGTTACCAACCCGCGTGGAGAGGAGGGGGGCGCCGGCCTGTCCCCGCTGCAACGCAACCCCTGGAGGGCGCGAGACGCTGCTGCTGCCGCCGCCGCAGCTGTAGGACCGACCACGCTGAGACGAGAGACCAGGTAGGGACGCCTCTTCGCGACCCAGCAGGGTCCCGGGGACCCTTTGCCCTCACCTTCCGAATGATCCTTTAGGAGAGGACCCTCTGTCTGCCCACTTATCCAGCCGTCAGCACCTCGCCCTTCCCTCAGCTCAGTCCTGTCGTTCCCTCAACCCCAGACTCCCGGTCCGCTCCGACTGTCTGGACCCAGTTCATCCTCAGTCCTCTTCCTGACCCTTCAACTCTACCATCCACTGAACTGCAAACACCCAGGATCACGTATCCCTTTGGGCGTGTCCCCAGATCCACCCCGACTGTTTCCTCAAACTGTCCCTTCGGAGACACCCGCTCGGCTGACTCGCGCCCAGTAGTCATTGTTTTATCCACGCCTCTGGTGCCGGCCCTGGGGGAGCGCGGAGGCTCAGCATCCAGCCCCGCGCCTGCGGCAGTAAGTCCAATCCGGGTCCTCTGTGCCCTCCACCCCCTGGTCCCTGCTTCCCAAGTGGCATCTAAGCGAGTCGGGATGGCATCTCTCTCGAGCATCCAGTTTTACCTTGGGAAAACCTTTGGCCTGGCAGCTTGCCAGTCCCTTGCCACTGCCCTTACCTGCTGCGAAGGGCACCGTGATCCTGTCGCCCAGGGCTGGCTTGGGACCGCCAGGCTGGCGGGGCGAACTGCCCTGGAGGCAAGGACCATACGCTATTCATGTGTATCCGCAGCGCCAAGGACGGTGCAAGACACCTGGTAACATTCAGTAAATGTTTGACGAGTGGATGGATGAATGAATGAGCCCAATGCAGAGGCTGTGAGGCAGAGTGTTTTAGTGGGAAAGGTGTCACTAGGTACATGAAAGGGTAAAAAAGGAAGGGCATGGTGGTGGCTGGGGGTGGGGAGTGTTCATTGTGGTGCTCATATTGGGAGCACAAAACGGAATATATTCAGCTTTCAATTCTTGCGTCTAATTTTATTTACATACAAGCTTCCATGTATCAGCTGTTTTCCACTTATGTTTACAAAATAAATAAATAAATAAACACATCAGAGCTGGGGCTGCGGAAATTTGGATTGATTAGTGCCTGAGAGGCTACCCAAATAATCCAGAAAGAGCTGTGCCCAGGTAAACCGCTCCTCTTGTCCTAGAGCCTAACTGCTCCCTCTAGGGAAGAATTCTGGAGGCTAGCCGCAGCCTGTAAGGCTGAGTCAGGGTAGCTGATCAGCCGGTGCCTCAGGACAGGTTGGAGGGAAGAAGAACCTTAGTTATTTTACCCTTCAGCTCCCAACACCCAAACTGCACCACCACCCCAGTCCCCACCTCAGAGACGGGAACGATGGCATCCCAGGCAGGCCTAGAGTGAGAGGTCGATGTCAAAGATTCCTAAACACTCCTGTCGTGTGATCAGGCCACGTGGGCCATTTATGTCTCAGTAGGCCAGAGTCAGACAGGGATTACCACTACATAGACAGTGAGTAATAAACAAGAACACGGGCCTTTTAAAGATAGAATCCTCCAAGAACAGACCGCCTGGAACCTGTTTTTATTGATTCCTAGAGGATGACCTAAACAGATTCAGTTTCCTGAAGGTAAGACAGGGTTTGGAGACCTAAGTTTGGGCCCAGGTTCCATGGGGGGAGTAGATAATATTGCTGAGTGATGAAGCAATGGCTGGGAAGTTATAGGAGTTTATAAGCTAAGAAGTAGTTGCCCAAGTAGTAATGGTATTACTGTAACTAGGGCTCAGAGTTAGTAGGTAAAAGTAGTGATTGGAGTTCTTAGGAGGCAGTTGGATGGTTTACAGGGAAGGAGATCCCTCCACTGTCCCTGCTGTTACTTGTGTCCCTCCTGCTGGGTGACCATTGGGCGCTTACCACCATTGTTTCTCTTCTGCTTTGAGCCAAAATCAAAATCTGATTTCCTCTAATTTTTTTTTTTTTTGAAGTTTAAAAGTGATGGCAAGATTTTATTGGGATAAGGAAATTAATACACCCTCGGGGACATAGAGGGCAGGCAGGCTCTAGCAGATTTCCTCTGATTTTTATAAGTGTTTAAGGTCCCTTTCTGAGGCCAGGCCTGCCTAACAGGAGTCTGGGTAAGTTCTCACCCATTGTGGTGTTGATTTATCCTTCTTCACTTTCTCTTTCTCTCTCCCTGTGACCAATCTTGATAAGTACATCTTGGATCATAGAAACCTAAAGTAGGGAGGGGCTCCTGAGCTGGATTAAGCATGACCATGGTGTCTAGAAACCAGTACCTTTTTTTGGTAATCAATACATTTTTAATCAATACATCTTCTACTTTTTCCTGTCTAGGGTCTAGAGCCCTCAGTAACCCCAGAATACTCTGGACTATTTGATTTATTTTCTCTCCAACTTCCAATACCTCAGAGCATTGCCAGATAAAATGCAGGATGCCAAGTTAAATTTGAATTTCAGATAAACAACAGGGTGTCCTGTATTTTTATTTGCTAAATCTGGCAACCCTAGTTCATGAGGAGGCTTGCGTTCTAATTCTCTCTACAAATTTAGGGCAATAACTCACCCTGCTCTCCTGTTACTCACACACAGTGACTGAGCACTCTATCAAAAGTCACTTGACTGAAATGGCTCGCTGCATGTTAGGTTAAGGCAGGCTCTGTAGGGACAGTTTGAGTGTTCTGTGTTGAGGTTATCCAGAATACACCCACACAGAGGTTGGCATCTGATATTGTAGTTCCTGTCAAATGAGTTTGTCATGCAAAATGAGTGTATTATTTTGAGTGGCCAGATATCAACATGGCTCTGAGAGAGACAGCCATTGGTGGGCGTGGGAGAGAAGTGGATACTAAAGAAAACGTATAACTTATAGCAGAACCTCTGGTTTACTCTTTTGTATACATGCTAAAATATACATAAAATAAAATGTACCGTTTTAACCATCCTCAAGTGTATAGTTCAGTGGCATTACGTATATTCATATTGTTGTCCAGCTATCACCACCGTGTACATCCAGAACTTTTTCACCTTCTCAAACTGGAACTCCATACCCATTAAATGGTGATTCCTCATTCCCTCTCCAGCTAATCCCTGGGCAACCATCATTCATTCTACTTTCCTTCTCCATGAATTTGACTACTCTAGGTACTTCACATACATCGAATCACATATTTGTTTTTTTGTGACTGGCTTATTTCACTTAGTATAATGTCCTCAAGGTTCTCCCATGTTGTAGCTTGTATCCAAATTTCCTTCCTTTTTAAGGGTGAATGATATTTATTGTATGTATATACCACCTTCTGTTTATCCATTTATCCATCCATGGGCACTTGAATTGCTTCCACCTTTAGCTATTGTGACTAATGCTGCTGTGAACATGGATGTACACATATCTGTTTGAGTCTCTGCTTTCAGTTTTTTGGGGTAGATACCTAGAAATGGAATTGCTAGATTGTATGGTAATTCTGTATTTACTTTTTTGAGAAACTGTCATATCGTGACATTGTGGCTATGCCATTTTACATTCCCACAGCAACGTAAAGGGCTCCAATTTTTCTGCATCCTTACAAAAACTTATTTTCTTTTTCTTTTTTAAATAACACTCATCCTAATGGCTATGAAGTGGTATCTCATTCCAGTTTTGACTTGCATTTCTCCAATGACTAGTGATGTTAAGCATCTTTACATGTGTTTATCGGCCATTTTTCTATCTTCTTTGGAGAAAAGTCTATTAAATCCTTTGCCCCTTTTCAAATTGGATTATACATCTTTATATTTTGGAGTTATAAGAGTTCTTTATTCTGGGTAGGAGTCTCTTTTCAGATAAGTGATGTGCAGATATGTTCTTCCATTCCATGGGTTGCCTTTTCATTCTTTGGATGCACAAAAGTTTTAAATTTTGATGAAGTCAAATGTACCTGTTTTTTTTTCCTTTATTACCAATGCTTTTGGTGTTCTATGCAAGAAATCATTGTCAAATTCAGTGTCATGAAGCTTTCTCACTGTGTTTTCGTCTAAGTATTTTGTTTGTTTTATCTCCTATACGTAGGTCTTTGATCCATTTTGAGTTAATTTGTATATGTAGTATAAGATAAAGGTCCAACTTCATTCTTTTGCATGTGGATACCAGTTTTCCCAACACCATTTGTCGAAAAGACTCTCCATTCCCATTAAATAAACTGGGCATTCTTTTTTTTTTTAGATTTTTATTATTTTTAGAGAGCAGAAATGGAAGGAGAAAGAGAGAGAGGGAAATGTCAATGTGAGAGAGAAACATCAGTTGGTTGCCTCTCATTCTCAGCCCATCCAGGGACCAAACCCACAACCCAGCACATGCTCTGACCGGAAATCAACCGGTGACCTTTTCCCTTGTGAGACGATGCCCAACCAACTGAGCCACACCAGTTAGGGCCTAAGCCTGGTATTCTTGTTGAAAAGCATCTGACTAGATAAGCCAGGGTTTATTTCTGGGCTTTCTATTGTATTCCATTGGCCTATGTGTCTGTCTTCATGCCATTACCACACTCTTTTGATTACTATTGTTTTGTAGTAAAATTAGAAATAAGAAAATGTGAGTCCCCCAGCTTTGTTTTTCTTTTTCAAGATTGTTTTGGCTAATTAGGATCCCTTGAGATTCCATATGAATTTTAGGGTTGGATTTTGCTGTTCCTGAAAAAAAGGAAAGTATGTCATTAGGGTTTTCAAAAGGGTTGTATAAAATCCGTAGACCGCTTTGGATAGTATTAGCATCTTCTTTTAATTATTACCGTGAAAAGCACACATAACAAGATCTACCCTCTTAACAAATTTTTAAGTGTATAACACATTGTTGACTCTAAGTGCATTGCTATACAGCAGATCCGTAGAGCTGATTCATTTTGTTGACTAAAACTTTTTACTTATTGAACAGCGACTCCTTATTTCCCTCTCCCGCAGCCCCTGGCAACCACCATTCCACTCTTTGATTCATGAATTTGACTATTTTAGATACCCCATGTAAATGGAATCAGGCAGTGTTGGTCTTTCTGTGATTATATTATTTCACCTAGCATAATGTCCAGCTACGTTGTTGCATAGACATCTTAACAATATCAGTGAATACAATCATCCATGAATACAAGATATCTTTCCATTTATTCGTGTCTTCTTTAATTTCTTCCAGCAACACTTTGTAGTTTTTAGTGTGTCTTTCACTTCCTCAGTTGAGTTTATTCCTAAGTATTGTATTGCTTTTGGTGTTATTGTAAATGGAACTGTTTTCTTAATTTCCTTTTCAGATTGTTTATTGCTAGTGTATAGAAACACAGTTGATTTTTATGTGTTGATTTTTGTGTCTGGTAACTTTGCCAGATTCATTTATTTGTTCTAATAGTTCGGGGGAGAACTCTTAGAGTTTTCTACAAATAAGATCATTGTCATTTGCAAACAGAGATACAGAT
>VMDR010012429.1:0-26602 GCA_007922815.1 Macrotus californicus | reverse complement strand
TGGATACATTGCATTATAGGTTGCACTAGATTATGTGTCAATTTCGCTCTTATAACATTGCAGGGAGTGCACCTCTGTTTTTTTATAACAGAATTCTAGTAGAATTCAGAGGGTAGGAATATATTTAAAGTTCTTAGTGTGCATGCTACTTAGTTAATTTCCATGAAGGTTATACTACATTTTACTCTGATTATCACTCTGAAACTTTTGTCTGAGGGCCAATTTTCAGAGTTTAAGTGAAAGCAGTTAAGAATGTAAAGGACTCCATACACACCCAGTGAACTGGTAGAAATGGAATACTATTGCCCAGAGCTGTTGAATTGCCCAGCTCTGTTAATTGCTCACTCCTGGCTCCGGGCGACATGCATTCCTGCTGTAGACAGTTGCCTATTTTGAATCAGGGGTTTGCTGGTCTGTTGGATATTCCCACATTTGGTCTGGAAAGTTCTATTCAGTGATCCCGCGAAAGTCATGGCTAACTTTACTTTTCACGCTTTGTAGTGCGTGATGATGGGAATGGGGTGGTGGCATCTGGGAGGTGGAATGACTAATGTTTTGTAAGGGAGGACATCATGAGTTTTAGGGTGGACTAGAGCCAGTGTCCAAACTCACTGATGCTCAGGTGGAGCTGTTGTTATGGATTAATCTTTATTACGTAGCTCTAGTCTCATATTTAGCTTTTCCTTTATTACCTGACAGTAACAAGTGAGCCAGTTGTAGCAATTTACATTTTATGGGATTGAAGGTTGGTCCTGAGGCAGAAGCCTTATAAATTCTCAGCAGTTGAGATTATTGTGAAAACAATTCTTTAATATCATTACTCTGTAAAAATGTTTTTTTGTTTACAAAGATAATGTATATTTGTCATGGAAAGGTAACAATACAGAATTAAATTTTTTTCAAAACAAAAAAATCCCAGTATATTAGTACTGCCTTAATTGGCCAGCACAAACATTTCCAGGAAGGCGTCCACTGCACAAAACGTGGAATCCCTCTGTTGAAATGCCTTTGTCTTCTGGAGTGAATTCCACCTGGGCATAGTATCCTTCTGAACTTTTTTTTGCTAATATTATTGAGGGGTTTTTTTTGTTTGTTTTTGTTTTTTAAACTTGCTGCATTCGACTAGATGAATATTTACTTGTTCCTTGGGTTTCAGAATTTAGGACCAGTTAAATGTAACTAATTATTTCCTTGTATTTATGTGAGATTAAAAATTTATGAGTATGTATGTCAATTTTTTCCAGTTTGGACCCAATTAAATCCTTTGAAGCTCCTGCAACCATCAATTCTGCATCTCTTCATCCTGAGAAAGAATTTCTTGTTGCAGGTGGTGAAGATTTTAAACTTTATAAGTATGATTACAATAGTGGAGAAGAATTAGGTGAGTTGTCCTCTTTTTCCTTCCTTAAGTTGATATAGTTACCTTTATCAAATGTTAGCTTTTAGTAATTAACACTCCAGCAAAATTTTCAGCTAACTACAAGCTTACAGCTTCCAAAAAGTAAAGGGTTTTTACCCATTTCGGGTAGAAATATTTACAGAACTTAAAGTATGCTGAACCTAATTTATCTTTTCCTTTTAACTAAAGTTCATTGTATTCTGACGTTCTGTACAATAGTGCAGTGTATTTATTGGGTGGACAAGGTTATGTCAAAATCACGTTAGACAGGAACAAAGAGATTTGTTCTGAAGTATAGTGCAGGTATGTAACCCATCTCCCTAACTCCCCCTCTCTTTGCCAGCACAGGAATCCCTAAGATTCTCTGGTGAATTGGAGTGTGGAAATAGCGGTAGACTATTATAGGGATACCTTGGGGATCTGAATTGGAGGTCTGAATTCCACTGATGTGGACTCCGCCTGTGGAATGTGTGTGTTGTGGATGTTTATGCTATGGCTACAGCGAACGACGAACAGATTCACACGGTCTAAAGAAATCCGGTGGAGAAAAAGGGACAGCATGACCACTTCTAAGTGAGAGAGAGAGGGCCCGCCCTGACCCTTGCCTGGACAGGCTTTTATTAATATTCTAAGTACATTAAATCAAGGATGGCCCTCATTTACTGTGCATGTGTTCACTTTAGGTGATTACCTTTTATAGATAACAAAGGAAAGAATGTTGCTGATCACTTCAAAGAGAAAGGACATTTGCAAATGTAATGGGGAAAAGTGGCTGAACTGGTTACACCCATACTTGGGAGGTTTAGCACAGATCACAGTAAACCTTTGCTGCCTCGATTCCGGGTGAGGGAGTTTTTTAGCAAGAGCAAGGCTCAAAGCAGCCTAGGTACAATGCAGTGCAGGCCTGATTCCCCACGGGAGAACCAATCTCTGGGTTTGTTTCCTGTGTGCTGAAAACGCACCGGTCTGTTTTCAGAACAGAGCTGAGCTACATTCAGCATTCCATGTGGATAGGTTTCCCTATAGGAGGGATGTTGAGTTTTTGGTTTGTTTTTATTTTATTTTTATTCTTTTTAAGAGTCTTGACTTTCGCTTCCACTCTCATGATAGTAGTCCTCAATAAAAGGAAGGGAAAGGCATGTAAGATTAATTTGAAGTTAACGCTCATTATAACTTTACATTTATCTGATGGACTAGGCATTTCATAGTATGGCGCTCAATATCTACTTTAGCCTTCCCAAATAGCTTTTGCTTTTTGAACTAATATATTTAACTTGTATCCTTTTTTTTGTCTATAAGCTGCCACTTTGTTTCTAGCTTTCCTGCTTGGCCACCCAATGAACTAATAAGCTTGTTAGAATGATAAAGACAGAACAAGACAATTTTTAAAAAATATTTTAAATTTATTTTTATATTTTATTGATTATGCTATTACAGTTGTGCTGATTTTCCCCCATGCCACCTTTCCTCCCAGCACCCCTCCCCTACCTCAGGTAATCCCCCCACCATTGTTCATGTCCATGGATCATGCACATAAGATCTCTGGCTACCCCGTTTCCTGTACTGTATATCCTCATAACTACTTAATCCCCTCACCTCTCAACGGTTCCCCCACATCATTCCCCTGCTTGGCAACCATCAGAATGCTCTTCACACCCACAATTCTGTCTCTGTTCTTGTTTCCTTAGTTTGTTTTTTAGATTCAATTTTTGACAGATTTGTATTTGCCATTTTATTGTTCATAGTTTTGATCTTCTTTTTCTTAAATCAGTCCTTTTAACATTTCCTGTAATAAGGGCTTGGTGATGATGAACTCCTTTAGTTTTTTCTTGTCTGGGAAGCTTTTTATCTGCCCTTTGATTCTAAATGATGGCTTTGCTGTGTAGAGCAATCTTGGCTGTAAGTCCCTGCTTTTCATGACTGATAATATTTCTTGCCAGTCCCTTTTATCCTGCAAAGTTTCTTTAGAGAAATCAGCTGACAGTCTTATGGGAACTCCCCTGTAGGTAACTAACTACTTTTCTCTTGCTGCTTTTAAGATCTCTTTATCTTTAACCTTTGGCATTTTAATTGTGATGTGTCTTGGAGTGGGCCCCTTTGCATCCATCTTGTTTGGGACTCTTTGCGGTTCCTGGACTTGCATGTGTATCTCCTTCACCAAATTAGGAAGGTTTTCTTTCATTATTTTTTCGAGTAGATTTCCAATCTCTTGCTCTTTCTCTTCTCCTGGCACCCCTATGATGCAAATGTTGAACCTCTTGAAGTCGTTCCAGAGGCTGCTTACACTATCCTCGTTCTTTTTGGACTCTTTTTTCTTGTTGTTCTGATTGGTTGTTTTTTGCTTCCTTATGTTCCAAATCACTGATTTGATTTTCAGCTTCATCCACTGTATTGTTGTTTTCCTGTAAATTGTTCTTTATTTCAAATTAGTGTACCCTTTGTTTTTGACTGGATCTTTTTTATGCTGCTGAGGGCTTCGCTAAGTTCCTTGAGCATCCTTATAAACAGTGTTTTGAACTCTGTATCTGATAGATTGCTTATCTCCATTTTGTTTGGTTCTTTTTCTGGAGTTTTGGTCTGTTCTTTCGTTTGGGCCATGTTTCTTTGTCTCCTGGTTTTGACAGCCTCCCTGTGTTTATTTGTATGTATTAGGTAGAGCTGCTTTGACTCCATATCTTGGTAGTGTGGCCTAATGTAGTAGGTGTCTGTCCTATGGGGTCCAGTGATACAGTCTTCCCTATCAACCAAGCTGGGTATTTGAGGTGCTCCCTTTGTGTGAGCTGAGTACACCTTCTTTTTGTAGTTGAGGCTTGGTTGCTGTTGGCAGATCAATGGGAGGGATTTACACAGGCCAATCAGCTACAAGGATTGGCTGTGACCACTGACCAACAACCTCCCACCCAGTGTGGAGGATCATCTGTGCAGGGGCAGAGTGGTGGAGCTCCCACATGATCTGTATAGCTGTCCACTGGGTGAGTTGGCCCCAGGGTTTCCAGGGTGGTGCAGACCAAGGTCAGCTTCTACCTGTGTTTTGCCCAGGGCACTTTGCCTGAACTATAAAGCAATCTGCAGATGGCTGCTACTTGTGCTGGGCTGGGAGATTCCCAGGTAAAGCCAAAGATGTGACTCTAGGCTGGCAGCTGCATGTTTGAAAAGACTTAGAAAGTTGTATAACATGAGCCAAGACCAGCCATTCAAACAGAAAAGCAGCTTGGGTGGGCCTGTAAGCTGGGTGAGGTGGAGTGTCTAAGGATCTCCAAGGCTAGTCAAACAGTGTTAGCCAGGATGGTGGAGTCTCAGATATGGCACCAGCCTGTCGGCTCTGTGGGCAAGGGTTTAGAAGGGGGACAATAGCCTCAGCTCACCTGATACCAGACACTTCAGTTTCTCCCTTTATGCCACTGGTGCCTTTTAAGCTGCTACCCCGATGCTAGAACTCAGAGGGAGTGAGTCTGAGCAGGTGAGTCCATGTGTGAGTTCTTTAAGAGGAACTGCTTGGGGCTCCAGAAGTTTCTTCCACAGACTCAATCTCCGCTGGTTTTTGCAGCCAGAAGTTGTGGGAACTTATCTTCCTGGCACTGGAACTCTGGACTGGGGGGGCCTGGTGTGGGGCTGGGACTCCTCGCTCCTAAGATATCGCTCCCGAGTTTTTATCCACTATATGTGGGTGAGGGACTAGCCCGTTCTGCATCTGCGCCCCTCCTAGCAGTCTGGAAGATGTGGTTTCCTCAGTCCCATAGCTGTCAGAGAGAGTGCCATTCAACTTGTTTCCGACGGTTCTGAGTGATGCTTGTCGTACATTTCAGTTGTAATGTTGATGTGGTTGTGCGAAGAGGCGAGTCATGTCTGCCTGTGCTGCCATCTTGACTGGAAGTAAAAGACAATTTTATGTTTTGTTTCTTTGAGAAGGCTGATGATGGATTTGGGTTGGATTAGTGGAACCTTGGCAAATGGACCATATAGACTCTATTTTCATTGCTTATGGTTCACCTTTATTGCTTAAATATAAATGACTTTTAAGTAAGAGGGTTTTAAAAAAATTTTATTTAATGTCAGTTTTTAGAATATCATTCTCTTTGAAAAAGAGAAGTAAATTACTTGCCTGATATCTGAGGTCACAGTTAGTGATGACCAGACCTTGGGCCCAGCCGTCTCATTCCAAAACCTCTTATTCTTTCTGCTTGCATTAATTTTTACTCATGATAAATACTGTCATAATATTCTCTGGTAGAGGGACCGAGATGGGGGAAGATGGTGCTTGAGAGTCTTTGAGGTGAATAGACTCGGAAACACGGAACATCGGTACACTAAAGAGCTTTGAAAACCAGTATGATGAGGCATTAGAAAGTAAATGGGAGAAGTTTGTAAATAAGGATGTGACTTAAATAGGCCACTATCACTACTGATCTATACATTTTCTCATTAAATGACATAGATTAAAACACATAGGGATCACTATTGACCTTATATCTCTCAGTGTTCTGTGACAGAATGAGCAGTGGACTCAAGTCTGGTAGGAAGTTAAGAGACAGAGTGTGTAAAAGAGCTCCATCTAGTGGCGTTCTGTAGTCACAATGGAGACTTGGTTCCCTGGTAAATAGGCAGTGAGTTTAGGATATGGAAATTGGGATTGAGCTGATAGACTTTAGATTCACTTTCTGTAGAATTTTGGGAGGTTTTCATTTACTCCCTTCCTTTATCCTCTTTAAGACATGAAGTGTCCGGGTTTTTTTGTTTGTTTTTTGTTTTTAGAAAGAGAGACTATACTATCTGAAACCAGAGTGTGTGCTAGAATTGGATAATCTTACTGATGAGTGGTAGACATGATGTCAGTTTATTTTTACTTAGGTGTAGTCCAGTAATACAGCTAACAGTATTTTCTTCAGTGTGTCAGTGCCTAACCTGCTCTTCATTGAGTTGTCTAATAGCCCTTCTCCTCTTGTAGAGTCCTACAAAGGACACTTTGGTCCAATTCACTGCGTGAGATTTAGTCCTGATGGAGCACTCTATGCCAGTGGTTCTGAGGATGGGACTTTGAGGCTATGGCAAACTGTAGTAGGGAAAACATACGGCCTTTGGAAATGTGTGCTTCCCGGTAAGAATTTTTGTTCAGTTATCAAATTCAACTTTATATAACTTAGTGTCATTTTTTATCATTAATTTTATTTCAATGTTTATTTCAATTTTAAATTATGTAACATGGATCACTCAAAGAGAATCCTGTGATTATAAATTCGCTCCTGTGTTCTTTTGTTTGTTTAAATTTTGTGCGTAATCTATTCTATTTCTGTATTTTTACATTGGGTGATTTGGTGAATGGAAGGGACCTAATTCAAAATTTGGTAGAGGGCAATATGAGGAATTTATAAGTAAATATAGTTAATCTCTGATAGCATTACTCCCTGGCCCTTACTAATAAGGTATAGACATGTTTTTAATCAAAGTAGTTAGTTATTGGTCCCAATGTAGTTGTATAAACCTAAAAGTAATTTTTAAGGAAAGACATACTGTTATAATTACTAAAAAAGGAGCAGTTCCTGTTACGTTTTGTATCTCATTGCTTGGAATAACTTGGCTGACTTTTCTTGCTCACTGGTAGTATTGTAATGCACGTATCATCGCTTGTCTTTTCATAGAAGAAGATAGTGGTGAGCTGGCAAAGCCAAAGATCAGTTTTCCAGAGACAACGGAAGAGGAGCTAGGTAAATACGAATAAGTTAACTTCTGTAGACTCCTAGGGGGCTTCAGAAGTATTATGTGAGTTTTACTTATTGACAGGAAACTTATGAATATGAACACACTTAAGTAATGGAAAATTTAAATATGTATCTATATATACACATTTATACAGCAAATATTTAAATACCTACTGTGTAGTAGTGGGCACAGGAATGCGGTATGGAACGACTGATGTGTGGTCATTCTTACTGAACTTAGAGGCTAGCTTATGAGTCAGACGCTAAAATAAACAGATCGTTACAGCTGAGGTTGTTATTTAACATTGACTAAGCACTTATTGTATACTAAGTGTTCTTCCCCATTACAAATTGTATATGCCATGATTATATCATATTGTTTGGGGTTCCAGTAAAGGAGGAGTCGGATCTTTCAGAGATGTGACAGAGTCTTTGGACATTTAGCCAAGAAGAGAGGCCCCTGGGAGGCTAAGTGTGGGTGTGAAAGAGTAGTGGGTAGCACACACGAACCCTTTCTTTGTTGCTGTTTCAGCGGTACAAGGCCAGTCATCACTGGCACGTGCACTTGCTCTCTTTCACTTTCTTGCACCAGAACGCTAAAAAAAGAAGCCCAAAAACCTTTTTTATTCCTTTATTACACAGACAGGTAGATTTCCTTCTTTTCTTTATAAAGTTGACTGATGTGAATTTTTTGTTTTGTTTTGTAATTGTAGAAGAAATTGCTTCAGAGAATTCAGATTCGATCTATAGCTCAACTCCTGAAGTGAAGGCCTAAGTATCATGCAGATGCCACAAGTAGTATACAATTTACGGACTCAAACAAGCCAGCAGAGAAAAGCATCGGCTTTCTAGATTTGGTCTCTGCTTAAGACAAACACGGAGCAGTAAATACTGAGGAATGTGGATGAGCTCCAGTGCTGGAAGTAACTTGGCGTTACCTGTGAGAATGGAGGAGTCTCTGGTGAAGGCAGGTGGAGTTATGCTCTGGTAGTGTGATGGCCTGTTGTCTTTTTAATGAGTATGTGCAAGCCAACATTCAATTTCTCTTACTACAATTAGATTCTTGTAGCTCTTTATGTTATTATGGTGAAAAAATATATTGGCCTATTTTTCTGACTTTTCCCTTAAAGCAGAAAGCCTTTTTTTTTCCTCATTGTAAAGAAGAGGGAATACATGATAAAGTAACTAGTTTGATCTCGTTCATTGTACACTGCTTCTGACTATCTAATTGTTTTTGTTGTCTAAATAAAATGCCTCTAAAACAAAACAATGTTTCTTGGGAAAATTGATAAATTTGAGTTTTGTAAATGGAAATCACCTACATCGTAACTGTATCAAAACAATCTGATTAAAGAATCTGTAGTAAACATTGTTTCCTAATTTTGAAATTCTGTGGTACTGAATTATTGAAGTTTGCTTGGGCTGCAATTACTGCCTCCTTATACTGGATGGAAATGCTTGACTTGCCTTAAAAAAAACAACTTTCAGAATAATGACTGACTTAAATGATACATGCCCAGCTGTAAGAGAAAAGATTCAGAATTAGCAGAAAGATTGCAGAAAAATCACTCAAAATCTCACCATCTCAAAAACCTATAAAATTCAGTGAGCATTATTGCACATTAGTGTCTCCCTGTGTGTACATAGGCATGGATAGCAAACTTCATAAAAATGGGATAACGGTAGACCTGCAGTGTCTATTTTACTGTGTCCTTGAAGTTCAGGTGGCATTCAAAAAGCATTGTTACCAACCTTCTGATAAAATGGATCAACTGAGTTTAGACTTGTATTCATTTATTAAAATGTGGAGGGGGTATTGATACTAGTGCTTTGGAAATACTTTCAATCAATGAATAACATCTCTGCCAAATTGTTTTTTCTCTCCTATTCATCTTGTGAATGATCCTTGGTAACTTTCCTTTAAAGGAAATAACCAACAGAATATAAGTTTTTGAAGATTTGTGGTAACCAGTAGAGAGCACCGCAGGCTGTGACCACCTTCGAGGGCGAAGAGCTGTTTGGCGTAGGGAAAGCCTGGCCTCTGCTATGTAGGAGCGGTGTTACCTGTGCCGCAGGGTGCCAGGCTCTAATCCCAGAGTCTTACTGACCCTAAATAAAGTTGAGATTTATGTGCATCAGATTACAGTCATGAGATTGTTGGGCATTTATGAAATTTATGACCCAAGGGAATAGTTAGATTTCATAAAACTATACAGATACATGCTGAGACTATGACTGGGTGGCATATGGCTTAGAATCTGTAAAAGTTGTTTTAAGTTTGTAAGTTAAAGGGAGTCAGGCCCTGAAGACCTGGCATAACACGCCTTACGCCGACGGGGCTAGAACGTTTGTGTTGGTCAGATCTCTGGTTTGTGTGGGGGAAGCCGTGAGGTTCTCGCACTTTCAGCACGGTGTCAGGTACTAGCTCACCCAGGGAAGTCATTCCAGGTTTCAGCTTTTGCTAGATTACTAGAATTTCTTATAACTGTTGGCTGCTTTTGGTTTGACAACAGAAGGTATGTTTGGGGGATTTTACTGGTTTAAAGGGTAATCTTGTTTTTCTTTATAGCCTTGTGTATACTGAGTATACAGGTGCCAAGCAGGGTGTGGGAAGAACCAGTGTTCGGTATCTTTTGTGTATTGGTTTTCTATTGCTGCTGTTACAGATTAGTACAGATTTGTCACTTAAAACGACACAAGTTCAGCCCTGGCCTGTTTGGCTCGGTTGGAGCATCATGCTGCAAACCAAAAGGTCACAGGTTCAATTCCTGGTCAGGGCTCATGCAGGAGGCAACAGATCGATGTTTCTCTCTCATCGATGATTCCCTTTCTTCCTCCTTTTCCCTCTAGAACCAATAAAAGAAAGAAAAATTTAAAAAGCCAAATTCCTCTTAGAGTTAAGGAGGTCGGAAGTGTGAAATGAGTCTCACTGGGCTAAAATTAAGGTGCTGGTAGGGTTGTGTTCCTCTGGAGACCTTAGGAGAGAATCTATTTCCTTCCCTTTTCCAGCTTCTAGAGGCCACCAGCATTTCTTGGCAGACGGTCCGATTTCCTCTGCCTCCAAAGCCAGCAGCATAGCATCTTCAAATCTCTGGCCTGCTACCCTCTTTCCCTTAGCAGTATTTGTGATTATGTTGGACTTGCCTGGGTAATATCCCCAGGTCAAGGTCTTGATTTAATCAAGCTTGCGAAGTTCTTCTTGCTATAAAAGGTAACGTTCACAGGTTTCCTGCACTAGGACATGGATATGTATTGGGGGCCATTAGTCTATGTACCACACTCAGCAATAAATCCTGCAGTAGAATTTATTTTAGCAAAAAGTTCGAGTATGTATGTACTATAATTGCACTTGTGAAAATCTCCAGTGCCCAGCATATTTCTAACCCAGTGATTACTTTTCTGTCTTCATCTTACTAAAATCTTCAGCAGCATTCAGTAGGTGTCTGCTTCCTTATTTTTGAAATATTTTATTGCACTTCAATGAAACCATACTCCTGGTCTTCCTTATACCTTTCTGACTTCTCTGCTATTTCCTTTTCTGCTTGACCTCAGGGCTGTACCTTCTGCTGTCTCCAAAGGAAAATAAAAATCCGTGGTTGTGGCATTCAGTATCTTCTGTATCTCCCAAATTTGTGTATCAAACCTTCTTGCCTGCCTGCGCACCAGAGTTTAATGGCCTATTTGAGTGTTCCACCTTAACCTTGCGTAGGCATCTCATACTTACCGATCTAAAACATTGTAATTTTTCCACCAATCCTGTTTCCTTCCCAACTTGTTACTCCAGTAACTGACACTACCCAATACTTATGTGTTCAAGCTGGTGCACATGGAGTTCCAGTGGGCTTTTCATCTCCTGTGCAGCCACCCAGGCCAGCCTATCTTCATTTCTCACTTAGACTTCTGCCGTGTCTCCCTAACTGTTCTCTCTTGCCCCTGCTCCCTGACCCGACCTATATCCTTTTCACTTCACACAGCAGGAAACGTAATTAATTGCTTTAGGATTTGAGGAGGCAGTTGACTGCCTTGTTTTAATCCCATTATACTGGCTTCCCATTATATTGCACCGTGTTTTTGTTATGATCTGACTCCAGCCTTCTCCTGTGACCTTTTTATTTTTCCCTTGCACTGCGCTAGCCAAAGTCGCTTTATTTCTGTCTCAAGGCCTTTTCACTTCGCTTGTTCATTCTGCTACTTGGCTGTCTCTCACCTAAAGATTTGCATGGTTCACCTTTATGTGATCCAGATCTTCAGCCCCGTATCCCTTCTTTTGTCACTTATTATTTTGTCCCATTTTATTCATAGTTCTTGTCACTGTCTGAAGAAACCTTGTATATTTTTTTGTCTTCAGTAATACTACCTTTGCTTCAGTGGTGGCTGGTCTGTTGTAAGTACTCAAAAGCTGCTGCAACAAGGTCCTACATTAGCACCAAATCGCATCAGGCCTGGAGGGTTATTTTCCAGCCCTCCCCCAGGCACACCATCCTCTCCACATGGCAGGAACCTACTCAGAGTCCTTGCTTCTATGAACCCTTGAACAGCCTCGGCCGACTTGAGACCCAGCTAATTGCCTAGGAGGAGTCCCGCTGGTATGGTGTAGTCCCCCCTCCTCTGCACCCACTCTCTCTCTCACTGCATTTTTGCTCTGGGGCTTCCTTTTTATGTTCTAATGTCCAGTAGATCATGGTCATCCCAATTCCTGCCTAATGTTCAGTATTCTACCTTATGAATCCTTACTTTCCAGTTTCAGTGTCTTCTAGAGGTTTCTTCCAAGAGACAAGGATTAAGTGTGGTTCTCTTAAGTGTTTTTCTGTCAGTAAATAAAGTTCAACCTTCTTGTTAATGGATACAAAATGGTATAGTAAAGACATACCATAACTTACATTAATTTACAGGTTATATTTTTAGTAGGTTAAGTTCAATGGCATTATTAATTTAGCTTGCCTTTTCTTTGAGGCTAAGGTGGGGGTAGTGGGGAAAGGGATGTAATTTTTCAGAAAGCAACAACAAAATGGGGAATTGAAAATGGAGATTAAGGGACAGTATGCCTTTGGTAGGTACCTTGTGTTTTACACCTGGGTAGTTTAAAACAAAAAGTGATTTTTAATATGGTTTCCAAATATGCGTACATTACATGGTCTCTTACACTAAGGGGATTCCTAAGGAAGAATTACTGGAGCAAGAACATTCTAGGGAGGCTTGGCTTTCCTATCTATAGGAGTGCACAATTTTCAGTGTGACACAGTGTCACCTAGATCAGTGGTACTTTAAAATCAGTAGAGTTCCTGCCCTGACTGGTGTGGCTCAGTGGATTGCGTGCAGGCCTGCGAACTAAAAGGTCGCTGGTTTGATTCCTAGTCAGGACACGTGCCTGGGTTGCAGGCGGGGTCCCCAGTTGGGGACGTGCAAGAGGCAACCAATCAATGTACCTCACACATCGATGTTTCTCTCCCTCTTTTGCACTCCCCCTCTCTCTCAAAATAAAATCTTTAAAAAAATAAAATCAGTAGAGTTCCTGAAGAAACAAATGAGGCGTCTAACAAATTCACCTGTGGAAACAAGGTTGGAGTATGCAGCTAGCAGAGCTAATGAGTAATCTTTTATGGGCTGAATCACTTCACATAGGACATGAGAGTGTGGAGCTTGGTCGGGAGGAAAACAGCTGATTGTGGTTTACAGACGGCACAGGTGGCAGGAGCCCCATAAGGTTATAATGGGACTGAAAAATTCTCACCGTCGAGTAATGTCGTTGCCGTCTTATCTGTTGTAGCACACGCATCACTCACGTTTGTGGTGGTGCTGTTGTGAACAAACCTGCACTGCCAGTCGTGTGATTGTAGGACATACAATTATGTGCAATACATAATACTTGATAATGAATTATGTTACTGTTTATGTATTTACTATGCTATGCTTTTTCTTATTATTTTCGGGTGTATTGTTACTTTAAAATAGAAGCTTGTTGTAAAACAGTATGCCCTGTAACCCTGCCGGCAGCCTCATCTCGTGTTTACGGCATCTCCTGATTGCATTGTTTTCTCTCGTGCCGGTTTGATCTTGGTTTTATAAGTTTAGTGTAGCCGAAGCACACGGTGCTGATAACGTCCACAGCAGTGTGCAGCCATGTCCTAGGCCTTCACCTTCACTCTCCCCTCACCCAGAGCAGTTTCCAGTACTGCAAAATGCATTCCTGCCAAGTGTCCTGTACAGGGATACCATTTTAACTTTTATATCATATTTTCACGGCACCTTTCTTATGTCTCGTTGCACAGAAACTGCTGTGTCACAATTGCCTGCAGCATTCAGTACAGGAGCATGCCACACAGCTTTGTGGCCCAGGGGCAGCGAGCTACCACGTAGCCTCGTAGCCTCGGTGTGCAGGAGGCTGTGCCGAGTAGAGCTGTGTAAGTGCACCCTCTGATCTCCCCATGACGGTGAGATCACCCAACAGTGAGGTTCGCAGAATGTGTCCCTGTTGTGAAGTGGCGCGTAACTGTACATGGGAACCTGATTTCAGAAGGGTTAAATGGTGTGTGTAATGAGTTTGGCTTGAGAGAGAGCAGGCACAGGAAATGTGGTCTGTAGGATTAAATTGCCTGGGTTTGAATCATCCTCTGGCGCTTACAAAGTAATCTCCCTGAGACTCAGTTTCTTTATCTGTAAGGGGAGATGATAATTCTCACACTTAGATATTTTGGGGAAATACCAAATAATTGATATAAAGGGCTTACTTAACTCACTAGAATATTAACTAACATTATATATTTAATCTTTCAGTAATTCCCTAACTTTGGGATTTGGTGGACTAATGGATTAGAAAAACAGGGAAGTGGGCAAGACCGAATGATCTACCTCTAATCTTGCCAAGGAAAGCTATTAAAAAAAAAATTACCATCGCAATCTTCACTTAAAAAAGACATTTTAAAATCCAAGTTGTAGTGATGGACACTGTCTCAGAATGAAAAACTATTCTTGAAATTGGATAACTTTAGTTTCATAAAGAACTCAACATAATTCTTATTTTTCTTATTTCACTGTGAAGCAGGAATTACATGGTCCGTAGGTCTTCCTCCAGTTGTGAAATAATTCAGTTCTCATCTTCATACCCCTCCCTAGTCCTTCCTGCTTCTACACTTCCCCCATCTCACAACCAGAAATACTGGTTGAGTCTAAGTGGATTGACTTAGTGGAATGACCGCTCTGAGAAATCAGAATAAGAGACGACAGCCACATGAAATTGGACTAGACAAGACAGTGGGCACTACAGGGAAATAGCACAGACAGCAATGTGCATCACTCACCTAACAAAAATTCACAGCCTACTGTGTGCCAAGTACCGTAATACATACTGGGCATGTGACAAACCAAGCAGATAGTCAATGACCTTTGGAATTTTACTTCTATCTCCCAGGCCACGTAGGTTCTTGAAGCTTCAAGGTAAATATGACACATTCCTGGGGCTTTAATTTTAATTGAAGAAGGAGTGGGGGTGGGAAGCAGAAGTTTATATGGCAATTTAAAATTTTTATTAAAATCCACACAAAGAAATGACATGCAAAATCTTCATGGATTAAAGGAATAAAGATAGTTGTACTCTTGTGCCAGTTTGGTCAATATTTCTAGACTGGCTTGCATAGTTTGCTCTCCTCTGCACCTAGTTACTGATTTTTTACATTTAGCTGGCATAAATATCATTTGCTGAAACTTGTTAAAATGCAGATTCCAGGGCCCTGGAGTAGGGCTGTGGTGAAGCCTTGAATCAGGGTTAGGAAAACCCCTGGGAGATTCCAATGTAGCGGGTGGTCTACAGATCTTTCTCTGACAGGCCTTGCCTTAGTGGGTTCTTCCAAAATTTCAGAAGGCAGTAAATTTAAAAGGAGAGCTCACAAGGCGAAGCTTGGCACCATTTCTCCATTAAAGAAACTTGTATTTTGCATTCTATCTCCACTATCTCTCTGCTGCCAATTTAGCATACCTTCAAATTGTAGAGATTAATTTCAGATTAGTACTGCACAACAGGTCAATTTTAGAAAAAAGTCCTTGAGAAATTCTTGTCAGATACATTGTTAAAATGTTGCTGTAGGAGGCTGCCCTTTCTGATTTTTCAGCTAAGTTGGAAGTCTCACAGCTTTTCCTTTTGTTTTAATAAATTTACATTATACATGAATGTGTAATGAATGGCTTGGAATTTGGCTTCGAGTTTATCTGCCCCTTAAAAATGGGATTCTATTTGTTGTCTGTATCTTTTAAGAACGTCAGTGTTCTCCATTTGAAGTCCACCAGGAGCACACCTGTAGCTGGAGGAGTTTGGGTTCGCTGGCTTACTGCAACAAGCGAGAACGCTCACCACGGGAATCTGTGAGGCGTCCTAGTAAGATCGTGTTAGAAATGACATGGGATTTGGGCTTGCGTTTGGTGATTTGGGGAAATTTCAAGGAATTGTGCCATTTCTCTGGATTGGATTGCAGGCAGGAAGTGGTGCTAATTCTTTGACAAGTTACCTTAATTCTTATCTAAAACACAAGAAGAATGGGATGAGGCTAAAACGGAGGGGTAGAGATGTGTATACAATGGGTCTAGGCGGTTAGGTCATTTTTGTGGTTTGGGCAGTGTTCGTTTTGTTTTTATTCCCGTGTTCAGACATGATTCTGAGTGGCCTTGTGTTTTCGTTGGTTCATCATGGTCACCAGGACCTTAGCGGGTGTTGGCGTTCAGTGAAATCGTTTATGTGTAACTGCAGAGCACAGTGATGGAGCTGGGCTGGCCAGCTCTGCGCTTTTAGGGCCTGCTTTTCTCTTTCTCAGGGTTAAAATAAAAATAAAGGGAAAATATTGTTATATGTATGAATAGAATCCAGGGGTGTCCAACCTTTTGGTGTCTCTGGGCCACACTGGAAGAAGAGCTGTCGTAGGCCACACATTAAATACATTGCGACACATAATCACAAAAAATCTCATAATGTTTTAAGTAAATTTACGATTTTGTGTTGGGCCACCTTCATAGCCATCCTGGACCGCATGTGACCCCATAGGCCGCAGGTTGGACACCTCTGATAGACACATCCAAAATATTCACAATAATTAAGTGTTGAGAAGGCTGAGGGCAGCTCAGTGCAGGGAAATAAGACTGGGATTACTTTTCCTAGTTAGTCCCACAATCGCCCTGTGGACCCGGCAATAATATTAACTTCCATTTGCTGAACACCTGACCTATACCATATGCCTTGGCATGTCCTAGGTGTTTTACACATATGCAACAACTTGACAGGCAAATATATTTTGATTATCCCCATTTTTCAGAGAAGTAGACAATAACATTCCTAGAACCACCTAGTTATTAAGTGGAATTGCTGGTATATTCAGGGGTTCTGTGCATTCTGAGCCTACTCAGTTTCCAGCACAGCAGGATGCCTTTCTAATAAGAACTCTGTTGTCTGTAGGTATAGCAATGGAGATATAATACATACTTGGCAGGACCGTCCTAAGCCCCAAATGCCAGCATACATCTAAAAGCACATTTTCTGCCCTGGCTGGCATGGGTGGAGTGCAGGTCTGTGAACCAAGGGGTCCCTGGTTCAATTCCCGGTCAGGGCACATGCCAGCGTTGTGGGCCAGGTCCCCAGTAGGGGCCACATGAGAGGCAATGTATTGATGTTTCTCTCCCTCCCTTCCCCTCTCTCTAAAAATAAATAAATAAATAAAATATTAAAAAAAAATTTAAAGTACGTTTTCTTTCAGGAGAGTCCTCTGTGAGTACAGATGAATTGACCAAGTAGCCCATGTTGAGCGACTCCAGACAATTTTAATCTGGCCACAGAAATCAGACTGAAAAGAAAAATCTTAGGCTCACAGATTCAGAGTGTCAAGGTCCAAGAAATTGTCAAGGTCATTTCTGATGGGTGAGGAACATGAAGCCCGGTAAGGCCCTTGAAGTGGACAGTGTCTCTGTCTGAGCAACGCTGCAGAAGCAGGTCTTCCCCTGGACTCCGTCCTTGTCCAGGCTACAGAGCCACCTCCCCTCTGGGTCTGCAATCTCACGGTCCAAAGTTTCTCACGTTGTCACCCCGTGCGGTCGGCACCTTGAATATTTTAATATTTTAAAACGGGTTTCGGGAGCGCTCCTTCCGCCAGCGGGTGCCCACCTTCCGCACCCCGCGGAGAGGACCAGAGGGGGGCAGCAGAATGTCCCCGCAGCGGGCAAACTTGGGGTCCCGACCGCGCGGCCGGGGCGCGTGGCTCCGCCCCGAGAGGGGCCGGGGCGGGGCGAGCGCGCTGTTCTCGCGGGGCGGCCAGGAAGGAGGAAGGGCCGGGCGGGCGCGACCTGGGCGGAGGAACCGGCAGCAGCTGCGGCGGCCCGCACCATGTCGGCCCGCAACACGGCCCGCAACCCGGGCACCGAGCTCGGTAAGGACCCTGTTCTGCGCCTCCTGCGCGTCCGCCTCCAGCTCGCCGCCGCCCCTGGTCCCCCGTAGGGGCCGCGGGGCCGGGCAGTGGCGCGCGGGCCGGCGCCCACCCCAAGGCCGAACGACAGAGACCAAACTCGAGGGCATGTTCCCGCAGTCTTGGACCCCCAAGTCTTTTCGGTTTTTAGCGGAAGGGAAAGGAAGGGACTGGACTTTCATCTGCCTACTTGCTTGTTCACCTTCTAGCTCCTTGATTGCAAAAGAACAAAAAACAAACCCCGAACCACAAACAAAAAATAGTTGATAACTTTCCTTGCCCACTCTTAATAGAATGCCTGAGTGATCCAATGTTGCGTTTCCACAGGTAATTTCAACACAGCTGTATCAAAGTGGTCTTGCTGGTGGAAAAGTTGTCAGGCCTCTGTGCTGTATAATTTACAAAAATTGCTTATGATTTTAGGGGTATGAAGATTTGTAAGAGTGCCTAGTGAATTCACTATTTTTTATTTCATTAATAGTATTATTTAATATTACTGGCAAGAAAACTTAGTTCTGATTTCAAAAAATTGTAAACAATTTGTAATTCAAGCATAGCAAAGCCATGATTCGGTCAAAGGTTAAGGATCTCAGTTAAAGCTTTATAGCTTGGATATCTGTATCACGGATGTTCATTGTAGCTGTGTGACTTTGGGCACATTGCTTAATCACTCAGTGCTTGTGTTTCTTAATCTGTAAAATGCTTATAATAGTATTTGCCTCATAAAGTGGTTTGGAGATTAAATAAGAGAATTTGAGGTGTGTGGAACATTGTGGATACCAAGTAAGTGTTCATAAGTAATAGTATTATATAGAGAGTTGTTTTTAGGGGCTAATTTTGAGAAAATTAACTAAGTTATATATATAACACATAAGGTACTTTTTTTTCTTTAAAAGTATCTGTTTTAATTAAACTGTCTAGAGGCGGTCCAGAACTTTTGTTGGATGGTAAGAGTGTGTTTTTATAAAGACAGTTGATTTCCTCACCAAGTTGATTCCCCTTCAGTCACTGCCTTTAAGGAGATTGTGTTTTAAGGTCTAGTTCCGTCTCTGGAATGTAGACTTTAGTAACAAAGGAATATTCCCTAGATTAGAAGATCCGGAAACCATGGGTGGGACATAGGGATGGGATGTAGGTCCTATTTCGGATCTTCAGGGATGTGACTGTGTGACTTTGTACCCATAGAGAATGCACTGTTATTTCCCCTAAACTTACAAGTTTATTTTTTTTCTTTCAAGAAATGCAGTTAAACCATGTTTACGTTTTTTTTTTGGGATATAATTGGCAAAAGGAAAATTTCAAGGGTATCTGAAAACAGAAAAAAGTAATTGAAGACTGATTTTTAATTGGTAGGCATGGGGACAATTCTGTGGATTTCCTGTATTATGTTAACAAGAGATTGTTGTAGGCGAGTACCCACAAATTGAAATCACCAGAGGTCATGATTACTGTGGAATGTAAAGCCTATTTTGCTCTGTAAAGGTACTTTCTACAATCCAAGTCGGAACAAACAGAAAGGTCAGCTTATTTATTTAAAACATGATAAAGGACATCAGTTTTGGCTCGTTGCCACACTGAGAACCATGATGGGATTTGGCATTTTATGAAGCACATTTATTCATGCAACAAGTAGTTACTGGGTACCAGTTGTGTGTTACCACACTGGGGAAGGAAGGTGGACAAGGGTAGTCCCGGCTTTTAAGGAGGTGGTCTGGTTCAGGAGCTCGGCATTGAGCCAGAGGTACAATGAAAATAACTGCAAGTATGATATGTATCAATAGTTGTTTTCCATTTTGTCTATTTAAGAAATCAGATAGCTCTGTTTGAGGGTAGTACTTTGAAACTGTTTAGGTATCCTGTTATTCTGCAAACTTTCATTTTGTTTGTTTATATTAGTATATGTTTGAGATTTCCTCAGTTGTTACTGTTATTATTTAATATTCAAATTGTTTCAGATTTTGCTAAGGGAAGCCCCTTTACCCTGGCTTTTCTCTATCTCTTTTTTTTTTTTTGACATGTCCTGTTATTTTTAAAGTACTTTCTTATTTTCTGGCTTTGCAGGTATTCCAGGCTTATTTAATACTTTTTTCCCCGTCCTAGCACTGGAGTCAGCTCTTTCTCCAAGGACCATTTCTTTCCATGAATAATAGTACCTAGAGTCTGGGCGGTAGGTATGTTCATGGTGACTGGAGTGTCTCTGTCCCCAAGCCTCTCACTTGGCAAAGCTGGAGAATGTATGTGCACACACAAACAGACACACACACTTCTGTATTCATTTATCTAGGTTGGCCAAAAAGTTTGTTTTTTTTCCTATAAAATGGCTTTAGTAGTGCTTAGTTGTCTTTAACTTCATTTAAAACAATTTTGTTAGATTGTATCGTGACAGCTGTCATATCAGTGTGCATTTAAAAACATCAAAATTGGTGAATTTTTGTGTAGCCATTTTAATATTGAAGATGGAGGAAAATATGCAACAGTTTTGGCATATCATGCTTTATTATTTCAAGAAAGGTAAAAATGCAACTGAAACGCACACAAAAAAGGATGCAGAGTATGAGGAAAGTGCTCTGACTGATCGAAGGTGTTGGAAGTGGTTTGCGAACTTTTGTGCTGGAGATCTCTCGCTGGACAATGCTGCACGGTTGGGTAGACCAGTTGAAGTTGATGGCAGCGGTCAAATTGAGACATTAATTGAGAACAATCAGTGTTATACAGTGTGGGGAGAGACAGCCTACATACTCAAAATATCTAAATCAATAACGTTGTTGGTGAAAATGAAAAATGTGTCCTCTGTTTTACGGAAAAAACCACATGGACTTTTTGGCCAATCCAGTGTGTCTCTGTATGGTGAAAACCATGAGTCACAGTGAAACCTGCAATTCTAGTCCAACATCACAGGGCTTATTACATTTTTCTCTCTTCCATATTTGAAACCTCACACGCTGGGTAATACATGCCCCACCCACAGTAGACAACATCCTCTTGGCTTTCTCAGGCCCTGACTGCCTGAGCTGGGTGCTGTCCTCTTCCTGCATCAGTCTGCAGCCCCCACAGGCACCCCCAGTAGTTGTGTGGCAGTCTGTGTCAGGCTCCCTGTCCATGTGGATGGCATCCTTTTCCTGCTTATCTGGAGTGTCCATGCTTGGCTGCCCTTTTGTGCAGATATCCTCCGTGCTGTGATGGGACTCTGGGCTACTCCTGTGTATGAGTGCATCCCTCACTTGGTCAGGCCTCCACACCCCACTGTGGGCCATAACTCCCCCACCCGGCCTGGCTCAAATGTCTACGTGGCTCACACCCCCCCCACCTCCCATGCCCATTTGGGACAGTTGTTCGGGAAGTAGAGGAGGACCAGAATAAAATTTTAAATCTGTTTTTACGTATTACACATTTATACAAATTAAAAGAAAAAAACCCTGAAGTGGTGTGCCCGCTGTCCCTGGCACTTGTTACTTGTTCATGCTGGTGGCTGGCATACCAAAGTGAACATACCCCGGGCTTTGCTCTCCCGGAGCTCACAGTCACCTAAGGTGGACAGTCCTGGAAATCATTGCAGTAGGATGAAAGTGACCATAGAGGAGCGGTCAGATTGGAAAGAGGAATTTACAGAGTCTAGGGGTGGTTTTCTGGGAAAGGGTATTTTTGACAGGGAGTAATTTCTGCAAAGGAACTGAGCAACACCGGCCTGGTGTGTTCCGCTAACTACAGGAACCTCATTTTCAGATTTCTATTGTAGGTTTCTCATTTTGCCATAATGATGAAGACAATATTTTAGTGAAGAAAGAAAAATCATATCCTGTGTATGAAATACATACACAGAGTCAGCATAATGATTATGTATATTGTTAGATTTTAAATTGGGCATCCTTTTCTGAACACTAACTTCGATTTTACCTTAGAAGTCTCTCACTGTTTGCTTATAAGCATGACTGATGAGGCTGTGTTTTATTATTCTGGTACTGTTTTGATAAATAGAAAAAACTACAAAGTAATAATTTGGGTTTGTTGTATAATTGAATAATTAAAAGTCCTCCATGGTACCTGCTAAGTTAAAAAAAATTTTTTTAAAGCATCTAAGCCCTGTGGATTTTAATTGTTAGGAAGGAAGACAAACTTCAAGCGCTCATTTAAAATGGGACTCCTCTGCCAGGAAAGACAGACTAGCAAATGAGACAGCCGGTAGAACCCTTGAGGATGCAGTGTGAGCGTGTCACTAGAAATTGTTTAAGTGGAGAGCTCTGGCCCTTTTAAAACACTGTCTGTCACTTGAGGATTGGGTCACCTTGAAATGTGTTCATCTTTGAGTTAACGGCATGAAAAGGCACTTTGAAAATTTTCAGCTGGCTTTCGTGTGTGTCGTGTGCGCGTCTGTGGATGCACCTTGCCTCAGCCTGCCTCAGCCCCAACAGTCGGTTCCCTGGAAACCAAAGTGGTTGCAAGAGAGGGATAAATGTTTCATCTCAGCTCCAGCAAACTGTACAGATTTTTTAAAATGTTGAGAACACTCTGGCTGCAACTTCTGGCTGTCTTTTTACAACTAGGCCTTTCTCCCTACAGCAAAGTCTCAGATGAGAGTAGCCTCTGGTAATTACCTCCTGAAAAGGTGTCACTTCACAGGTGCTTTGGTTCATTTGGGATGTGGTTAATAATGTCAGGGTTGTGGTGCTTTCAAGTCTGGTTAAAAGAGCCAAATTAACTGCTCTTGTAACTCAGATTCAGATAAGCTTTTCTACTAAACACAAGATGGTCACACTTCTTACCTCATGGCCACAGGATAGGAGTATGCGTGTGATTTCATTAAAATACCTAAAATAATATGACATTCAGCTGGGTATCTGGAATGCTTCAGATATACAGACTCTTTATCTCAAATGTAGAAATCCTTGAATAAATATTGCTTATGAATATTTCAAACTCTATTTTCTGGAAAAAATAATAATGTCCACATTTATAGTTACCTCTTTTTAAAAAAAAAACACCCAATATTTCATAGCAGGAAGGCATTTTAGCTATCAGTCCAGCACCCTCTGTTATAGATGAGTAAACTAAGATGCAGGGAAATTAAACGTATGGTCCACATGGCTGATTAGAGGCAGTGCTGGAATTGAAACTCCAGTTCTCTCTCTGCTGGTTTATTCTGATACTTTGCATAACTTCTCTTGACATTAGCTTTGTAGGAGCTCAGTTGGGCTGTGGCCCTGCATTAGAACCCCCCGAGGTGCTTGTTTAAAAATGCACACTCCTGAGCCCCATTATCGTTTTAACTATCCATAGTAATTTGAGGGGCCCAGGAACCTGCATTTTCACAAGCTCCCCCGATGGTTTTCATGAACAGTGCACGTTCAGAAGAAGCCTGCAATAAGCGGTAGAGTTTCCCAGATTAATTAGAGATTCAGAGAATCTTAAATTACTATATATTACTTTTAGATAAACCATCTCAGTCACTTCTACCTTTGTATAAATATGTTTATTATATTTTTAAATATTTTGTTAGTAAAGTTTCAGTAAGCTAATTTGGGGAGAAATTAGCCTTTCATTTTCTGATTAAAATAAGTAATGTGTTAAAATGAGTGAGAAATTGGAGAAGTCAGGAGAGTAAGGCAGTGAAGCAGGTGCATATATTTGAACAGAGCATTGTTTTTCAACCGAGGTGCATATTTTATTCAAATAATGCCAGTGGCTGATGGATGGAAAAACATAACCAGTGTTCTTCATTGGATGATTTTGGAAATTGACACGTGCGTATCTTCTCTTTGGTCTTAGAGACTGAAGTTGCTGCCAAAGGCAGGTTCCACTGTGTGCCGAGACAGAAGCCAATACTCCTGAGACTGGTGCTGGTGAAAAGGAAAGAGGTTTATTCAGGTGCCGGGGGCCTGAGAAGGTGGTGGACTCCTGTCCTTAAAACCATCTTAATATCTCTGTGAAGCTGGGTGGCTTTTATAAGGACAGGAAAGGGAAGTGGGGACGTGCAGGCAGTGATCTGTCTGGTCCCCACGAGAGTCTGGGTGTCAGCATGTTGAGCCTTCTGCATCAGCCCAGTTCCTGCCGTTGGTCAGCTCCTATCTGGACAGGAACTGGAACTGCTCATCCTTCCAGTATTCTAGAAAAGAGCTAAAATAGAGGTCGTTAGCAAAAAAAAAATTTTTTCTTCCTGTATTTGTTCCAACAGACTTGTTAGTTTATTAGTGCATTTAATTCTGGTTAGTACAATACTGTATAAAGATGATATGCATTTCATTCTCTGTTACAGAGGGAACAGACCCTAAAGGTCTCCCATTACCTGGAGATGTGAAACTGTCTACCAGAAAGAGTAACTTAGTTACTGTGTTGATGGAAAAAAGGCACAGTCCTGATTCCTTGGAAATGAATAAGTTTGTATTCTGCAGGAAGGTAGGTTGTAGCAGTCCTCATTACATTTGTGCCTGTGAAGGAGTTCAGCTCTGTATGTTTTGTTTTGAGGGAAATTATTCTTATGTTTTCAGTATTATAAGGAAAACTTAAATGCTTGATAATTTTCCAGAGAAGAAACAAGAAACATTCAGGGAGGGACACAATTAGACTTAGAGTTGTTCATATGTAAAATAATAACAATAATTAATAAATGATGCAAAAATAAACAGTTTCATATTCTCACAACTTTGCCCCACCCTGTAGTTTAGTCTTAAACCTTTATAAGCAGAGTTTATTTTCTTTTTTGAAAACTTTGACTCTTCCGGAGGCAGTGGTTACTGTAATCTTAAACTCTTCCATTCAGCACATGTGGGTAGAGTGACTGCCGTGTACTCAGCGCGTCCATGTCTTCATGAAAGAGACAGGGCAGAAGTCGGGAGGCCTTCCCACTGAGCAGCTTCCCTTCATCAAACTGACAGCGCCCTGGGGAGGCCCACTGCTGCGCGCTGGGCGAGGCGAGGAAAGCAGACTTTGCTCAACACCAGGATAGGCAGTTGCTCTGTTTCAAGTGATGAACCAGCCAACCTTGTATTTGGTATTAACCTTTGAATAATCCTTTAAAAATACTGTGGGGAATCTCTTGAGCTAGGCAAAGGCCTAAGATGGGTTTTTATGAGTAAAAACACCTCTGTAGATCTGGCTCCAGGAAGAAAAATATCACGATTTCAGTCTGTAGATGAATACTCTGACTTGGTAGTAATGTCACCCTAGTAATTACATCATAGAAGCTGTGGGACACAGTGACGGTTAGCGTGTAGAGTCCAGACAATGGGCAGTGGTGCTAATAATACCGAAGATGTCTCAAGAGAATAGCAGAGTTTTCTCTACTTCCTTAAAGAAAGTTAGATTGTTTTGGTGCTTTACAATCGTCACTTTCCCAGAAGCAGTTGAAATCCAGCACCCGACAGAATGAAGGCAGGGGAACCTGTACTGGGCCCTGTATGCTTCACTTCACGCGTCGTGGTTTGTCTGGAAAGGATACACGGCACACAGGATTGGACCCCGGCATTTTCGTCCCAGCCCTGGCCATGTTATTTTGAATTTTTTTCTGTGAGTTTTATTCTCACCATTTTGGCCATATGTTCCTTAACATCAATAACTAGTACCTAAGAGGCATACTTATTTGTGAACTTTGGAGAACAAATTAATGTGAGGGATTTACTCTTAAATATGAAAAAAAAGGCTAAAACTTATGCATCTGGAATGAAATCTCCCTAAAATTAAATATCTTTAAGAATTGTTTTTGCCTGATTATGAAAGTAATGCATAGTCACTGTAGAAAGTTTTGAAAGTGCGTAAGTATAGAGAAGGGAATTAAAATTGTTTCGTATTTTCCCATGGAGAGCTAGAACTCTGCAGGCTCAGTCCCTGTGTGAGGTGCAGTACGCTGGGCGGCATCTGCTTGTTTTCAGTGACTCGGAGGATCATTGTTACAAGCATGCAATTCCTTGCAAGTGCTCAATATTGTAAGTATTTATTATTAATCATTATCTGTTAGTATAAAAGGTACAAATTGGACTCCTGAGGCTTTTAGAGCCTCTTTTCTCTAATCAAGTGGCTGGGCTGCTCTGCCTTTTGGTTCACTGAGTGTATTTTTAGTACATTTTTTGGTCCCTCTCCCGCAGTGAGGCTGTAACTTCTCTTGTACAGATTCCCGCCTTCCGATTTGCTGTTTCCAGTAGGCACTAGGCTGGAAGCACGAGAACAGAGGTTACTGGAATGGAGGGGAAACGAAGAACAACTGGGTTTGAAGTGGAGGTTCTAGCAGCCCCCCACAGTGAGAGTCTGCAAGAGATTTCAGCCTTACTGGCCGAGGGTATCTGTTATAAACAGTGAATCAGTTTCTCTCTGATGTGTCTGAAAGGGTCGTAGTTTTCCACTGCGAGGACTGAGAAAATAGTCCTTTGTTTCTTTCTTCTTTTTTTTTTTTTTTATTCTCTGGTTCATTGAGGAACCCTGGTTGAGAAAGGCCGCGGGGGTTTTTCTGATGAGTCAGGTGCATAAACCCTTCTGTAGACTCTGGAATCTCTCATTATAGGTCAGAGCCCTTTTCTTTACCTTTCTTTGGTTCTTGGCATCATGCCAGAAAGGTAAAGCCAATGCCTTTCTGATTTAAAAAAAAAAAAATGATGGTTAATTCTTATCTTGCGGCACCAGGTATTAGGCTCTTAGAGTGTTCTCAGTCGATGTATATTGACAGACCAACTGATTGTTCTTAACATTTTATTTTATTTTTTTAAATTTTAAAACATAGTTTTAAAAGATTTTATTTATTTTTAGGGGAAGGGAGGGAGAAAGAAAGGGAGAGAAATAACTATCAGTTGTCTCTTGTACGTACCCCGACTAGGGACTGAACCCGCAACCCAGGTATGTGCCCTGACCGGGAATTGAACCAGTGACCTATGGCTTTGCCTGGGGGACCACACCCAACCAACTGAGCCACACTGGTCAGGGCTATTTTTAATCTTTTAATTTGAAGGTTCTCAAATATTCACAGAAGTGGAGAGATTGGTGTGATGAGCTCACCTGTCCCCCAGATTCAGCAGACACCGAATCTGCCACACTTGTTTACCAGCCCTCCTTTTGTGCTGTGGTACTTTAAAGTAAATGTGGATGACATC
>VMDR010012428.1:0-26597 GCA_007922815.1 Macrotus californicus | reverse complement strand
CTGGGAAGCACTTTATCTGCCCTTCAATTCTAAATGATAGCTTTGCTGGATAGAGTAATTTAGATTGTAGGTCCTTGTTTTTCATCATTTTGAATACTTCTTGCCAGTCCTTCTAGCCTATAAAGTTTCTTTTGAGAAATCAGCTGACAGTCTTATGGGAACTCCTTTGTAGGCAACCCTCTGCTTTTCTCTTGTTGCTTTTAAGATTCTCTCTTTATCTTTAACTTTTGGCATTTTAATTATGATGTCTCTTGGTGTGATCCTCTTTGCATCCAACTTGTTTGGGACTCTTTGTGCTTCCTGGACTTGTTTGCCTATTTGTTTCACCAAATTAGGGAAGTTTTCTTTCATTATTTTTTCAAATAAGTTTTAAATTTCTTGCTCTTCCTCATCTCCTTCTGGCACCCCTATGATTCAGATATTGGTACATTTAAAGATGCTCCACAGGTTCCTAAGCTTATCCCACTGTTTTGTTTTGTTTTTTTATTATTCTTTTTTCTTCTTGATGTTCTGATTGAATGCTTTTTCCTTCTTTGTGACCCAAATCATTGATTTGATTCATGGGTTCATCCCCTCCACTCTTGGTTCTCTGTATATTTTTCTTTATTTCACTTAATGCAACCTTCATTTCTGCCTGGGTGTTTTTTATGCTGTTGAAGTATCCAGTGAGTTCCTGGAGCTTCCTAATAACCAGTGTTTTGAACTGTGCATCTGATAGGTTGCTTATCTCCATTTCATATAGTTCTTTTTCTGTTCTTTCATTTGGGCCATATTTCTTTGTCTCCTCATTTTTGGCATCCTCCCTGTGCTTGTTTCTGTGTATTAGGTAGAGCTGCTCTGATTCCCTGTCTTAGCATACCTGTTGAGTTGTATGGGGCAGAGACTTAGGTAATTGCCAGGGTGGGGCCACCCATGTCACCTCTCCATTGCTCTGTGTGGGGGAGGATTTGCAGAGGGGACAATGCTGCTGCCTGGCCTCTGGAGTTTTGCTCAGAAGGAAGCTGTCTCCCTACTTTCTCCCCATGTGCCACTGTGCCCTTCTGGCTATTGCTTTGGTGCTGAATCCCAGAGAGTGTAGGTCTTTGTGAGTCCTAAGGCCATTGTGGGCTCCTTAAGAGGACACAGTCTCTTTTGCAACCTCAACCCCCACTGATTTTTACAGCCAGAAGTTATGGAGAGCTATCTTCCTGGTGCTTTGATCCTGGGCTGGGTGGTTTGGACTGGGGTTGATATCCCTCACTCCTGAGGTATCCCTCCCAGTTTTTATCCACCACATGTGAATGTGTGACTGCCTGTTCCCATCTCCACACCTTTCTGCTTCACTCAGAGTCTCCAAGTCTCTCAGTACCTCTCTATGTCTCCACTTCTCCTACCTGTCTGGATGAATGTGGTTTCATTACATCTTTGTTTATTGGACTTCCACACGACTCAATTTTCTGACAGTTCTGGGTGAAATTTGTTTTGTAGTTCAGTTGTATTTTTTTCTATAGCTGTGTGCAAAGGCAAGGCATGTTTACCTACACCTCCATCTTGACTGCTACATGTGCAAAATTTAAATGTAAGTAAAGAATCAAATATTGTCTTGGATGTGTAATGTAAGAGCTCATGAAATTTTCTGGAAATAAAAAGTGAACTGCAGAGAAATACTAATAATGATCTACAGATATGAAACTGTCTCCACAAACCTAATTATTGGGGTAGGGGCTAGAGGCTGGTGATACAGGTGAGGTATTAAAGTATTTTAGAAGGTCTCAGTTTATCAGGATGGGAATGGAAACAGGTTATAAGATATTTTAGAGAAGAAAATTATAGGTATCTTGCCTTCATATAATAGTGAAAAATAGGTATGTTAGTAAGTCCCAGGAAAGGAAATTAATGGAATGGAAAAGTCCATCAGAGCTCCCATATTAACAAAGGGTCAAGAGGGATTAAAGACTGATGTGATTCAGACCCTGGAAAATAAGAAAAATGATGCAGCTGGTTGGAGGAAAGCAGTCTCTTGCCAGCCATAGTTTTGCCAGCTGTGGTTCTAACATGACACTGTTTTTTTGTTTCTGCATAATATAATTAAAAAATCCATAGCCTTTTAATAAATGTGTGTGGTTTAGTTAGATGTCTGCAATGAAATAGTACAACAATGATTATTGTTTTTCCCCTCTCAAAAATCAGGGCAACAGGTCTGTGGGGTAGTGATTGTTAGTTACTATTTGTTTCCTCCTCTAGCCCCTAACTTTTGGGGTAGGAACTGTGTCTCTTCCCACTTATCATTACATCCCCAGTGCTCTATGACTATTTATTGAACAAACAAAAGCACTTTCTCAATCGATAGGTAGAAGACTAGAGATAAGGAGGAAAAGACTTCTGATGACATAGGATTTGTGAATAGTTCAGGAGGTTGTATAGTTTACTGAAGTTTTTGCAAATGAAACAAATGTGAATATAAGAATAAAATGCATGGCATTTCAAGCTAGCAAAGGCTGACTTGAGAACTTGAAGGAGATAATTTGCACAACATAAAAATTGTGAAAGAAACTTCCTCTCTAAACTAAAGTTGCCAGATTTAGCATATAAAAATACAAAATACCCAGTTAAATTTGACTGTCAGGTAAACAATGAATAATTTTTTGCACGAGTATGTTCCAAATATTGCAAGGGACATACTTATACTAAAAGAATATTCATAATTGATCTAAAATTCAAGTTTAACTGGGTGTTCTATATTTTCTCTGGTAACTGTACCCTAGATCATAATCAAAAACAATATTTCTTGAACAGCTAAAGAAGATTATTTAGGAAAAGGTTGCACTTTTCAAGTTAATATTTTAAAATATTATTAAAATATAATATCTGCCCTGGCTGGTGTAGCTCAGTGGATTGAGCACAGGCTGTAAACCAAAGGGTCGCCGGTTTGATTCCCAGTCAAGGCACATGCCTGGGTTGCAGGCCAGGTCCCCAGTAGGGGGTGTGCAAGAGGCAACCACACATTGATGTTTTTCTCCCTCCTTCCCTTCCCCTCTCTCTAAAAATAAATACACAAAATCTTTAAACAAATAATATCTATTAATTTTTTAGTGGCAAATACCCTTTAGAACTTTTAATTCTTGTGTCCTTTTAATTATACTTTATTTCTCACCCAATTCTGTATTTTCTAAGAGAACTTGACCCTGCCTTCCATGGTTTTGGGGGGAATATAACCTCTGAGGTTGTCAAGGGAGTACTGTAATTACACAGTGAAAACAAATTGTATTTGTGGGTTCTTTCACTTCCATATGAATCTAATGCTTACCATAGTGAAGTAGGTCACATATGCCCATTTCAGAGATGAAGTTTGAAATTACTGTGTGCTCATGACAGTTGCTGTGCTGGTATGATGCTATTTGGGAGAAGCACACAAGGCAGAGGACTAAAAAGGACAGAATCAGCCATGAGCCCAAGGTGCTGACCCCGATGAAACCAGGTCCGAGAGTGAAAAGCAAATAAAGGCAGGTGGGTTTCACATCTATCACAAGGTTGTTCCTTCTTCCTACTGTGAGAAGTGAAATATTGATAACACTGGTCAAAAGATAGTAAATTAGAACATTTGCCTAAGGCATGAATATATAAAAATAACAAATACCAAAGTGAGTTGAGAAACAAACACCAAAGGTATAACTTTTTTTAAAAAATATTTATTTATTTATTTTTAGGGAGAGGGGAAGGAAGGGAGAAAGAGAGGGAGAGAAAAATGTGTTGTTGCCTCTTGCGTGTCCCCCAACTGGCCCACAACCCATGCATGTGCCACGACTGGGAATAGAACCGGCGACCCTTTGGTTTGCAGGCCCGCACTGAATCCATTGAGCCATGTCAGCCAGAGCTAAAGTATAACTTTTTAAAGGAAACAACCAAGAAACAGTTACATAACTCTTGGGTTCTGCACCCAAATCATGCATTTAAAAGAGAGATTAGACATTTGGAGGAAGTTTTGAACTTGATTTCCTTGGTGAAAGCTATTCTGTGATTTCTTCATCCTACCTGTCTCTTAGACGGACGGGTAGAGGGAGGGTGGGTACAGGGTGTCAGTCCCCAGGCTTAGGGTAAGAAACTCCCATGGACTTATAGACCTCTGCCTTCCAGCCCCAGAAATCCAGAGGAAAACAGCTGGGCCAGAGAGCTGCTCTGGGGCAGAGCAAAGGACAGTGGGGCGGACCTGCGTTCCATTTGTTGGGGCCAAGGGCACACGAGTGTTCTCTGCAAAGATGCTGACTATACAGGTGACAGACAGCCTGTTTGGAACCTCCCTGGGTCCTGGAGGAGCAATGGCATGCCAACAAAGCATCTGTGTGCAGTGGGCTTCTAAGAACAAGGGGCCAATGGGGGCATTAGCTGCATGGCCTACCACATGGGTGTCACAGCTGGGTTCTTGCAGGAATCCCCAAGACGACACACGAAGGAGTCTGCTCTAGAATTTGCCATGCCCAGATCACTCAAAGCCAGCTTATGACCTCAGTGGTCAAATGAGAACATTCTGTTCCCTTTCCCCACCTCCCTCCTCTTGTTCTAACTCAGAGGAGAATCTGGCAGAGGCTGTGGGGGTGTCAGCAGAGGTGAGTGTAGAGAGGAGAAGCTGACCTCAAGGAGTGTGCCTTCCTCCTAGTTGGAGGAAGTGAGAAACGGATCTCAGCACTGAAGGGAGATTGAAGACGTTCAGATTTCTGATTTGAGTCATGTGAGATGACTGTAGGAATTTCTGTTACGTAGGAATGACTAGCAAGGTCAGGAGGCCTGTTTGTATTTTTATCCAGTGGTGAGGCAGGATGGGGCTCCCCTATAGCCTAATTTTAAAAGGACAGTGGGAAAATTTAAAAATTTTATCTCAATTCCTGGTTACACTTAAAGATATGTAATATATAAAAATTATTAATCTTAATAATGAAATGAACCCTCATGAACTCACCATTTGACTAAAGAAACAGACATGCCTAAAACCCTTGACGTCCCTGCAGCCCTCCCCTTACTGTCTTTACTTTCGGTTGATTAATACTAACCAAAAGTTTATTTCTTTTCTTCCATTATCTTTCTTTTCTTTATCTTCCATTATCTCTCTTTTCTTTATGACTGTATTACACTTGTTAGCATTCTGTAATGTGTTTCTTGATTTAAACTTCATAAAATGGTATCAAACTATATGTACAAGGAAGGAGCCAAAAAACATGGAATTATCTTCTGGAGGGTGGGCCCCTTGTAGTACAGGCTTCCCCAGCTAGGTGAGTGTTCTAGGAAGCCATCTGTATCAGTGTACCGGCTGGTATTGTTGGGAGAGGCTGCATTTGGCTTCAGTGAATGTTTCTGAAGACTCTTTCAGTGTGTCTGCCAATTTCATTATGGGTGATTTTCGAGCACACCTGGCCATACCCTGCTGAATGTTTAGCAGTTTTTGACCAAAAATGGCATGACCCCTGGGCCCTACCCTCTGTGTTCACCTGATCTCACCCCCAGATGTTTCCCCAGATGAAAAAAGTCTTCAGAGGAAAATGTTTTGCTGATGTGGAAGAGGTGAAACAAAAAATGGCAGAAGCACTAAAAAGCATCAAAATCGATGAGTTCAAAAACTGTTTTGAACAGTGGAAAACATCTCAATAGGTGTATTATATCAAATGAAGAATACTTTGAAGTTGACTGAAGATTAAACTTGTAAGAATAAACAAACAATTTTTATAAATAAATTGTGTTTTTTGGGCATCCCCCTTTGCATGTATTTTTCTGAGTTACTAATTTCACTCAATATTAGGCTACTAAGATTCATCCATGTTGAAACATGTACCCATAGTTTCTTCATATCAACTGCTGTACAATATTTCATTGTGTGAATATATAGCAATGTGATGATCAATTTTCCTGTCAATAGATACTTATTGGCTTGTTTCCTGTTCTTAAATGGGTTTAAAAGGGTCCATGTGCAAGGGTTCACTTAGGGTATATACGTAGGAGTGGGATTGCTTGGTTGTATGGTGTCACTTTTTAATTTTTCCAAATTGTTTTCCAAAGTAGTTGAATTAACTTACAGTCTCTTCCCTCCTCCTCTGATCAATACTTGGTATGGTCAGACTTTCTAATAAATTTTTGCCAGTCTAGTGGGTTTACCATGGTATCTCAATGTGGCTGAAACTCACATTTTCATGATTGCTAATGGCCCTATTTTTCATTATAAGTTAATACAGTTCTGTAACTAAATTGGAATTGCAGAAATCAGAGGGGAAAAGGCAAGATAGATGATTCACTCTGTTTTTTTTCTAATTTGTACCCCATCTAACAAAGGGTTTATTAAAATATCTGATGAATTCTTATGGTAGGAAATCAATCTGATTCTGGTGTTAGCCAAAACATGGCACTGCAGGTCCCACGATGTGTGTGATCACACAATGTGGCCATTCCACCACGACTGCCAGACCAGACCTGCGTGGTGCCCTCCTGGCCTCACACATGTTTGAGTCTCTCCCTGGCTTATTTTTTCCTGTTGCTGGGTCAGTGGACGGAAAGAGAAAAGGATGGTTTGATCCTTATCTTTACAGTGTCCAACTTGACAGCAATGGGACTCTAACTCAGGAAATGAGTTCTTAAAACCATTTCTGTCAAAAGAGCTATTAAGAATCTCTTACGAAGCAGGTTCTGTGGCTTCATTAACCATCCTGATGATAGTTTTGCTTCCTATAAAGAAGTTCTCACCAACAGCTTCTGCTGTAATTGGAGCACCACCCTCCTGCACTGGTTATTCTCTGACAGTCATTAGTAATCTCTGGGCAGCGTGGACTTTCCTTTTTAGCAAAGGAAATGAATATATATATATATATATATATATATATATATATATATATATATATGATATGGTTGAAAGGTCTTTTCAGATAACATCTTGTTCTAATGTATAACTTGAGATTTAAAGACCCGACATGCCCGAAACCCACAGCTCAGAACTTTGAATGATGACATTCTGTGTACATAGTGCTTTATAACCTAGATAGCTTAGTCCATCCTCCGAAGTCACATTTATTTCCTTTCATTAATTATTCTGTCCATGCTATCTGTGGCAGGATGAGTAATAGCCTGTCAGGTTTTGAGAATACTCTCGATAGTAAAAATACTACTAGCTTGGACTGAAAGAGACAGAGAAAACACAAAAGAAGAGAAGCCTGGTGAACTCCCAAAGTTCCACAAGTAGAAGACAGGCTGACCAAAGTCCCCTGCTACATATGTGTGATACCATTCAAGCAAAATGATGACTTCTTGGATGGAGCTGTGGGTCAGCAGGTCAGGAGCCACAGGGAATCATGTCCAGGTCCTGGAATGTAATAGAGTTTGCCTGATTGTGTTTGGACATTGGCTGTGACCAGAGATTCCCGTTGTTTTCATTTTTTTTTTTTTTTTTTGAGTGGCAAGGTCTATAACTCTTACCCTATGCATGTCTCACCATTATTTTTGCAGAAGATATTCTTGTTTTCTAATTTCACAACTCCACAGACAGAAAGAATTTTGCTGCTGGATGGATTATATGCACAGACTCACCCATACCTGATCTGAATGGTTTAGATGAGATTTGGGATTTCTAAGCTAATGAGACTTGAATGAAATTTGGGACTTCAGGTAGAAACGGCTTAAGACCTTCAGAGATCTTGGGATGGGGTGAATATCATTTATATGTGGGATATAGGTGAATCTTTCAGGGCTAGAGGATGGACTGTGGAAGGCTAAATAATTACCCCCCAAATATATTCATATCCTAATCTCCAGAACCTGTCAGTGTGACCTTGGATGGCAAAAGGGGCTTTTCAGACATAATTAAGTTCAGGATCTTGACACGGGAGATTGACTATCTGGGATTATTCTAATGGACCAGATGCAATCACAAGGGTCCTTATAAGAGGGACGTAGGAAGAGTCAGAGAGAGAGGATAAGGCCATGTGAAACAGAGACTGGAGTGATGTGGCTCTGAGCCAAGGAATGTCAGCAGCCTCTAGAAGGTTGAAGGGAGAAGGAACAGATTCTCCCATGAGGCCTCCAAAAATAACCAGTTCTGCTGACACCTGAATTTTAGACCCATAAGACTCATTTTGCTCTTCTGACCTTCAGAACTGTAAGAATAAATTTGTGTTGCTTCAAGTAAGATGTTAAGTTTGTGGGAACTTGTTATAACAACGGTAGGAAACTATTACTCTATCTGTTGAGCCAGGGAGCGCGGGCCCTGAAATGGTCATGTACATCAAGAACATTAGTTAAAGCGGCTGCGTGACAAGAAATGAAGAAGGAGCCTTTTTCCTCCTGGGTGGACTCTTTTGTTAAAATTGGTGACTTTTCTTTTTTCGAACAACCTAATGTCCCTAAACAAACTTCAAAAAAGAAACTGAGTTATATGAGCCTTTCATAAATCAAAATGCTATATAATTTAGCAGATATAATGCTTCATTTTTTTACTAGCTATCAAAACTGATTCCATTTAAAAACAATAAAATAATTTAAAAAGTAAATAAATATTTTTAAATTAAAAAAAAAAAACCCTCTCTTTAGAAAACCTAAGGCCTCTTATGAATGATGCATAACATTACCTTTGCCCAGATGGCAGAGAGACCACATTATTAATATTTCTATAAAATCCTGATGGGGAAAAATGCTGTGGTTAAAACTTACGTGGCATGCTTTGGATGGCACTGGTTATCCAGAACAGGTCTGGGCAGAGCTGGCAGGACACTAAGCTAAAACATGTGCGCTTTCAGTTTTAGGAAGAAAATTCTTTAGACTAAGGTCTTTATTCCCCTATTTACTTTCTTCTTTGCCAAACATACAACACTCAACTCCTTTACTTTTAATGTATGGATGCAGATTCTTTCACTGGGAAAGATTTTCCAATGGAGACATTTGAAAATTATATTCAGACAGTGTGGTGTCTATGTGGTAGAGATAACTATCTTATTAGGTGCCATTTTTTTCTTCCTCTTAGCATTTGTGCTCTTTTGGTTAAACACCAGCCTATATTTGTGGAGCCTGTGTTGGTCACAGTCCAGCTAGGAAACCAGATGTGTGGGTTACACATGTGATGAGAGAGCTGGGAGCCGATCAAGGACAGGGGGAGACCTATGAATCAGCAACGGCAGATGCTGCTTCCTTCCTTAGTCACAGCAGCCACACTCTGTGGCCGCTGGCTCCCTTCCTCCATCTTCAAAGCCAGCAATGGCTGGTGAGGCCACATCATTTCACTCTGACATGGATTCTTCTGCCACCTCTTTCTCATTGGTGTCTACACTGGCCTGCCTGGGTAATCCAGGGTAATCTCATTTTAAGGTCATCTGGTTAACAGCCTTAATTCTGTCTGTCAACTTGATTCTCCTTTGCCATGTGTCGTGCACAGAGTCACAGTTTTGGGGAAATGGGACATGAAGATCTTTGGGAGGCCATGAGTTGTCCCCCACAGGTGGTGCTGCTGGGCAGTAGGCAGGGAGATGCAGTGGGAGCCAGGCCTCAGCGGGAATTACAACGATGGAGCAGCATGGACAAGATGCATTCCCGAGGAAAAAATACCTTGGCTTCTCACTGCAAAACAGAAGGGTTGCACTAGATAAATGTCTAGTTTTAAAACATCTGACTCCTCTCCTCTCCTTGCCTTTCTTCATCTCAAAAACCTTTGATTGGGTGCTAGAGAATACGTATTTCTTCGATGTATACCTTACTATATACGTGAGCACTACAGGCTACTTGACAAAGTAACGGAAAAAAGACTAACCCTACTGAAGTTGGCATACTGAGTCACAAAACCTCTCCTCGTATCAGATGATAGTCTGAGCTGGCTGTGTGGAAAAAACCACGAGCCCTTCTCCTTTAGCACTTTCTAGAACAATGGCTAGAGACTATTGGTAATGCCGCCCCCACAGCTGCGTCACTCTTCCTGGACACAGGTCGGATGAGGTGAGTTTGAGTAGGGGAGGGGCGTGTCCAAAAACCACGTGGCTTATTCAAGTCATTCCCAACTGCTGGAAAAAAAGAGAGTTCGTTATATGTGCTCACTAATAAAGAAAGGTCATTTTTGTGTCACTCTGCAGAAATTTACAGCAAATGGGATTCACAGGATTACTGCATGAAGGAAATGCCAGTGTTAAATCTGTAGGCAGTCTCTTTAGTACTGCCTGCTGTAAATTAAAAGCCAACATTAGGGAGGCTTGGTGAAGGAGAAAACAGTGAGGCACTAAACTGATCTTCATTTACCTTTTTATTTTTTTTGGAGCACACAGGCTTGGTCGCTTTGTCTTGGGGGCCCCCTTCCCCTCAGCAAGAAGTCACTGTGTTTATCCAGCGTGGTTTGGCTTTCTTAGGCGACTTCAGCAATGCTGTTTCAGCAGCTCGCTGCGGTCCCAGCATCAGGTGTCACAGCTACTGGAGTGACGGGGTTAATGGCCATGCTGTTTTCCCTGGGGAAGCAGGGACAGACAGGCCAGCCTTTGTCTCTGCCAGGAGCTGTCTGAATGTAAAACTTCTTCCCCAACAGTGTGCTTGGGAGCACTAGGGCTCTTGGTCATTTGGCCATTGCTCCTTCTCTGCTTGACCCCCAGCTCTGTTACCAAGGCAGGAGCCTTGGGCTCAGTGTGCCTGGCCAGGTACTCGTCTGAGGCCAGGGAAATACATCTCTCTTTTCTTGCCTTCATTCTGAACCCCAGCTTGGTTTGAATCTTAGAAGCCAGATTATAGCCCTGGCCGTGTGGCTCAGTTGGTTGGAGTTTGCCAGTAACGGAAAGGTGGCAGGTTCAATCCCTGGTCCAGGTGCGTATTCAAGGCAACCAATCGATGCTTCTCTCTCTTCCTTCATCTCTCCCTCAAAGCAATGAAAAAATGTCCTTGGATGAGGATAAAACCAAATAAATAGATAAGCCGGGCTGTAAATGGCCCCTCCTCTGCTGTAATGTTTTGTGGTTCCACCACTCTTCTGTTCTGAGGTCTGTGTGCCAGAAGTGGGAGAGGGGAGTATGGGAATCTTGTTTTCATCTCCTTTTCCCTGCTCATGCCTTCCACCACTGTGTCTCTGACTCAGTGGTGCAGGACATTGATGCTGGGCACATGTGTGTACGGTCCTCTGGTTGATGATGGTGTCAGAGACCGTAGCTCTGAACAGTCCTCAGTGCTTCCCAGCCTCTTATCAGTTTCTCCTCAGGAAAACACAGATGCTGTTACTATTTTCTCCTCTGTTTTAAATGTGAGTAAACTGAGGCTCAAGAGTTTAGGTAATATCGCCGAGTTTGGAGATAGTGCCTGAAAGAAGTGATTATATTGAAATGGAGTCATTAGGGTGGATCCTAATTCATTGGTTTCTTTGTAAGAAGCGAGCAAGACACGGACAGAGAAAAGACCACATGAAAACACAGGGAAAAGACAACCATCGGAAAGCAAAGGAAAGAGGCCTCAGAAGAGACCGACCCTGCTGACACCTTGATCTTGACTTCTAGCTTCCAGAACTGTGAGAAAATAGATTTCTGTTGTTTATGACACCCAACCTGTGATATTTTGTTATGGCCGCCCCAGCAAAGAAATATAGCAACTTTCTCCAGGCCATACACAGGGGGAACCTGACTACAGAACCCATATTTTCAATGTAAAACTCATAATTTTTAATATTTTAATATGTTTTAACTAACATATGCAAGCATTATTTAATATTCTGAAAACTCATGTTTTTAAATACTGGATATATTTTGATCACTTTCCCTATTTATAGCATATTTACCAGAATTTGAAAAAAGATCACTCCCAAACTTGACTTCATGCTACCCTGGTGTTCAGTTATATCTAGGTGAGCCGTGAATTTTTCAAAACAAAACTTACTCTATTTTTCTTTTATTAAAAGGAAAAAACAACTATGCAAAACAGGTTTTCGTTAGCAGGGGCAGAAGGCAGGTTTCAGGAAATCAAACAAACAATAAGTTTTGGAAATTCCCCAAAGCATGGGGCTTTCTGACCCCAGAGCAGGGTGGGCAGCCTCTCCCAGAGGTGGGGCACTTAATTTTCCCCGAGGATTGAGACCCTAGGCTCGGGAGGGGTGGGGCGAGACAGTCTGCCAAAGGGAGGCCTGTGAGCAGCAGGGCAGAGCTTTGCGGTATCCTTTTCCCAACTGGGAGCTTGGGATAGAAACGGGCAAGTGGGTGGGGCTGGGGGACAGCCCTGACTTGGCCATTCCCCAGGGGAGCTAGGTGGCCTACTGGTTGATCCTGATCTACTGGTTGGAAATGCTTGCTCTAGAGGATCTTACACAACTCTGTATTCTGCACTGTCCAAAAGGCTGCATGTAATGGTGATTAGAGGCTTGGTCTCATTGTTCTCTGGCCTGCTGTGGGGCCTTGCGTTAATAAATTCACACAGAGATGCCAAGCACAGGGAGTGAATGTTTGTTGTTTCAGGGCACATCTTGCTTTTTAATACTTTTAGAAATGTATTCCATTACTCAGATATTTTTCCTAGTTTTTCTAGTTTATAAAAAGCAACATTAACTTAGTTTCCTGGTTTCAATGGTAGACACAGTTCACAGAGTTTCTGAATTTTTGGTGGGTTAGCTTTAGCTACGACTTTATTGGTTTCTTTCTAAAATCTATTTGAGAATGACAAAAGAATGGTAAACAAACGTTTTTGTTGCATTTATGTAGATTTCAGCAGAGGGAAAATACAGCATTCAATATGTGGTCAAGGTAAAAATATATGATCCCGGTGGCAAGTCTGATTGAGCCATGACCTTGCGTGTCATCAATAGGCCATTTCCTCTTTGGTCAGGCAGAACTGACTTCTATGTATTTCTTTTTTTTTTCCCCTGGCAAAGTCAGCAAATTAGTGATTTAAAATTTTAACTAATTATATTAGATGCTTGGAAAATTGAAGCAGTCGAACACGAACTCACTCAACCCAGCCCCCCTCCAGCCGCCATTGAATGTGGATGGGACAGTTATAAATAAATGCTGCCACCTACAGGAAAGAGTGGGATGTGCACAGCCACAGCTGTCTCTTCTCACCCTTCTGTTCAGTCTCCTACTCACTGGTTTTCTACCCCCCACTTCTCCTTACCATTCAGAGGCCAGAATCTGTATGTATTTGAATTCCTTGATTTCGTTTTAGAATACAGAGGGAAGCCCCATATTCTGTAGGAAAATGTTCTTTATAATGAATCTTCAGATTCTCTAAGACACATTTATAATAAATAACATAATGGAAGAGAATGAGTTAGACAGCGTCTAAACTTATAATGCAAACACTTCACACTTTTCTTTGGTTCCCCCCCCCCCTTTATATCAGCACGTGACTCAATAGTGCTTTTCACTGTAAAATGTCACTTATAAGACTTAAATCATGCTTTCTGACCTCTGTCTGAGTTGAGGAAGTAGCCAGTGGCCAGCTAACTTCATCTTGTATTAGTGCTATTAGAAAGTGTGTCCTTCTATTGAATTGAAACGTGTTCAGGTGCTGGGCCTTGGGCCTGGCTCTGTGTGTTGGAATGACACAGAGAAAGCAGATTTTACTCTCTCATGTGACAGTCTCCACGTACACGGAGAAGTCGTCACAGCTCCCAGGGCTTTACCCTTTAGGATGAAAAACCCGGCTTCATAGATTTGATTCCTACACCTTCAGCCACCGGCTTCTCTAGATGTGACCCTTCATTACCAGTGTTCTCCATTAGAACTGTGCTGTTCTTAGTGTCTGCACAGTGAGGTAGAGCCTACCCGCCGTTCTGCAAAACCTACTTTCTGTTCTCTCCAACTCAGACATCAACAGTTGGAGTGCTCCACAGGTGCTATTAAAAAAATTTATGTGGCCCTGGTCGGATAACTTGGTTGGATCATTGTCCTGATACACCAAGGCGGCAGGTTCAATCCTTGGTCAGGGCACATACAAGAAACAATCAATAAATGCATAAATAAATGGAACAACAGGTCGATGTTTCTTCCTTTCTCAAAAAATGCAAATAAAAGTTTATGTGGGCACGCGAGAGAAGTGCTGCGTGATGGGGTCTGATGAGCTCTCACAGTACCGTGCCTTTTTGTTCTCAGAAACTAGCGAGAATAGCGCAGGTCACTGTTTCACTCCTGGGGGTTTCTAGTACACATTGCTTGTGCGTTAATATAGCGTGATGTGAATGTAGGCTACTTTCTGGAGGAAGAAGATAGAACTCTCTATTTTGCAGACTGTGCTATGTGTGAAGGTGTGAAGGAGACTGTGATTGTCTTTGGGATCCACGTCTCTCCTTTTGGCACCCAGCCCCTCTCATTTTGGAAACCTCATCTTACCTGTTGAACTCAAAGTCATTTGTTCCGTCTTCTCTATTGGAATTCGTGCTGGCCAGAGGGCAGGATCTGCTATCATTTAGGTTGCAGTGGACTTAATTCACAGGCCAGGTACCCTGCTTTACCATCTGGGCAGTGTTTATATGTTAAGTCTTCTCCATAATTTGAAAAAGGGTTTGTATTCTATTAATGGAACTTCATTATCATATGGGAGGAAGGTCTGGGGACAGTATATCTTCCTGATGTCCCTATAAGTTCTTCAAAAAGGTCTATCTTACAAGGGCTCACAGTGTGGTAGGTGAGAATGACCTTCGTGGTGTATGTTAGCCTAGGTCAGGGCATTGTCCAGCACCTCAGGGCCAAAATAAGACTGCATATTTACTCGCACTGAGCGTGATGGCTCTGTGCATGAAACAAGTTTGTTTAGTGTAATCGCACCATCAGACTGAAATTCTCTTTTAGGGAAAATAATACGTATTTAAATACTGGTTCTGGGCTGTGTCTGGGTTCTGGCTACTGTGGCATTAGGGGTTCACTCAGACCAATGGTTCTGCTAGAGCTTTTAATTATGCATAATAACCACCACCCCTTGTTCTTCTATATCTTTCATCCAAAGCTCAAAGTGCTCTTCAAGCATTATTAACTCATTAATCCTTGCAACACTCCTAGGAAGCAGATTGGAGGCAAGGTGATTAGCCCATTTTTCCAGACAGGGACTTAGAGACACAGAGGATTGCAGCAACTCCTCCAGGGTAGCATGAGTCAGCGCTGGGTAGAGAACAGAGCCTACTCATGTTCCTCCCCCAGTCTGAACCTCCCCGCCTCCCTGGAGTGAAAGCCAGTATCAGTTAGATTGGGCATTGTCTCTACCTGTCCTCTGAATGTCAATGTGAAGCAACAAATGGAACATCTTGCCAAAAAACAAAGCCCTTTTTTTTTTCTTGAAATATAAAGTCTATAGTATTTAAAGGAAAAGAGATATGCATGTTAATCACATACATAAAATTGAGTAATCCCTTAAATAGAACCACAAAGTCCTCAAAATCTGACATAGACTCTTAAACTTTTCTTACATAGAACCAGGAAATTCCATTTGACCAAGCAGAAATGAAACTTGAATTTCACAAGGGTTAGGATTCAGTTTGAAACCGAGAAGTACTAACATCTGTCTTTTAAGTTTGACAAACAACCTTTCCTCCTTGGTTTCGCTTGAATGCCGGCCGGTTTCATGTGGACTTCATTGTTGTTTTACTGGAGCTAGAGGAGGGGCCTGCTGTGTGACCTGGGTGCACGTCAAAGGGAACAGTTCCTGTCCACAGAGCCACTGGAAGCCTGGAACCTGGGGTCAAAGGGCTCCTGAGACCTGCGTCAAAGGCAGAGGAACAAATTCAATGGAACGTCATGAGCCTCCTTGGGCCATTGTCTTTATTTATTATTTATTTATCGAACAAAGTTTTGAGTATCTACTAAATGCCAGTCATTGGCTGGTGCAAGCAGTTCTAAGATGAATAAGATGGAATACTCAATTTTCAGGAGTTTGCCATCAAGGAGCATCGATAAACAAACCAACATTATTATTATGTAAAGTCACGAGTACTACTCAGAGATATTTACAGGGTCTGATCAGGGCAAATTAGCTTGAATGGCTCAGAGAAATCTTCCAAGAGGCATCTCTTGAAGACCACATGGAGGATGGGTCTGAAGGATGAGAAGGAGTTTGCTGAGGGAATCGACGGGACTAAACTTTCAAGGGTCATGCGTTTGCTCCGAGTTTGTTATAAGGAATGACAGCATTATTTTCAGCAGCAACAAGCAGTGACTGAGTTCCCACTATGTGCAGGCTGCTATTCTGGGCTACTGGGGATGAAAAGACACACTAGAAATGATTCTGGTCCTGAGGCAAATTATACTCTGTTTGAGAAAACAAGAGATACTTTAACTGACAAATAGCAATATAATGGGATGTCTGGTTAGTGCCATCTGAGAACTCAGACAATAAACACAATAGAAATCCAGAGAAAAGAGGATGGTAAGTTAAAAACACCAGAATTAGGGGAGATGGAAACTGAGTGGGGCCTGGAATGAGAACCTGTGTTATTTAGGTGAGAGGTGTAGGAGAGATTCTAGGCAGAAGAAATAGAATGAAGGGGAAAGCTATGTGGGGCATCCCACATAGTGGATCCGACACCGGTCATTTGGCTGAAAGGCAGGGCTTATGCGGAAGAAAAATGGGACACAAACATATACAGACAGGGCATGGCTGTTTATGCTCAACTACTATGATGTTGGCAGTGCACCTTCCCCTTATGATGGCCAGCACGCTCAGCCATCACCTGATTTTTTTTTCATCCCCACCCATGGACATGCTTATTGATTTTAGAGAGAGAGGAAAGAGAGAGGGAGAGAAACATTGATGTGAGAGAGAAACATTGATTGATTTCCTTTCACGTGAGCCCCAGCCAGGGACCAAACGCACAACCCAGGCTCGTGCGCTGCCCAAAAATTGAGCTCACAATATCTCGGTTTAGGGGTTGTTGCTCCAACCAAATGAGCCACACCTGCCAGCGCCATCACCTGACTCTTAGGCACCAGGCTCTATTCTCAGACCTCACTCCCAGCCTAGAAACGTGGGGCTTTGATTTCACAGAATTGGGAGCATCTGCGTTTGAGTAGGGACGTCTAATGATTAGGATTAGAATTAGTTGTCAGGGGCTGAATGCTCCAAACACAAGCAGCTTAAATGTGAAACAGGTTTCTTTCTCTCTCCTGTAGAAGCCTGGAAGCAGATTTTCCAGCATTGGGACCCAGGTTCTGTTCTCTTGTTACACTACCTTGCAAAGCTCCTGTTGTCAAGGCTACCTCGTGGTTTAATTAGGAGCTGGAGGTGAGGCCACATGTGCACACCCTGGCCAGCAGGAAGCAGGCAGGGTGGGAAAAAAAAGCGCACCCCTCTTTTTTTAAGGAGAGATTTTGCAAATTGCTCATAACACTTCTGCTTCTCTTTCATTTTCCGAAACTTAGTCACATGGGCACATGGAGACAGGTGTAGTGTTGATCAGACAGACATATTCACAACTTCTGGAGGGAGAAAAGGAAAATAGGTATTAAGGGACATTGGCAATCTCTGTCACCACGGGTAAAAGGATATTTTTAAAGAGCTAATAAATGTAATTATTTGAAAAAACACACTATTTTGGTTAATTCAATGATATCATTTACCCGTGAGCCTCCAGTTTTGCTCAGGACAATGGGAAAGGTGAGCCAAGAGTAGCCTGAACCGTGGGGGGCATGCTCTGCCGGCTCCTTTTCCACTCTCCAAAGTTGTGCATCCCAGTGGGCCCCACTGCATGTGCTTGGTACCAGGGATGAATTATTTTACACCTGACCAAAGGGTCTTCCATGAAACGTTTCCTTAGAATAAGAGAATTTAACTGTGAGGATGGACTTCTGAATATTTTCATTAGGGAAGACAACGCGCCTAATGACTATGACAGCTGCTGCCAATGACAATAATCGTGACAGACAATGCATTCTGAGGCACTGGCCCTGTGAACACTTAATCACTATTACATTCATCACTATTTTATGGCATAGGCAAAAATAATACAAATAAAGCGAGCGACTGGTCTACATTAATGAGTAAATCTGGCACTGGACGTCACACCAGAACTTCAAACAGTGTCCTAAAACTTCCTGAGACTCTGAAGACGTTTCTTTGCCTTCTCCACAAAAATTTGTAAAAAGCATAACTTTCCAGTCATGATTTCTTTTTAAAAATTGTTTCTTTTCTTTTTTTCAAAAATAGCTTGAGATATAGTTTGTATAATATACAATTTTCTCACGTAAGGGTGTAATCAATCGCTTTAGTGTATTCACAGAGTTGTACACTTCCTACCACAATCAATTTTAGAACGCTTTTATCACCCTAAAAGGAAACCTCATTTTCCTTAGCCTTCTCTCCCCAGTCTCCTGTATGCTCTCCCTTCAGCCCTAGGGAATTTCTAATTTACTTCTTGTCTCTAGATTTGCTTATTGTGGATGTTTAATATAGATAAATGGTCCTTTTGACTTGATTCTTTTACTTACATAATGTTTTCCAGGTTCATTTATGATGCAGCATGTACCTGTACTTCGTTTCTCTTTATTGTGGAATCATATTATGTGGATGTGCCGCATTTTACAGGGTGGGGCAAAAAGAGGTTTACAGTTTTGAATACACAAAACACAGAGTTTATTCTTGTATTATTGTCTATTAATTATTGTGTTATTTTCCAAACAAACAATTGTAGACCTACGTTTGTCCCGCCCTGTATTTATTCACTCATCAGTTGGTAGATATGTGGGTTATTTTTATTTTTGATTATTATGAATAATGCTTCTATGAACACATGTCTACTAATATTTGTGTGCACCTATGTTTTCATTTCTCTTCAGTATATAACCAAGGAGAGGAATGGCTGGATCATATGGTCGCATGACCGTATGTTTAAACATATGAGGAACTACCAGATGGTTTTCCACACTGGCTACACCATTTTACGTCCCTCTGGTAGAGTGTGAGAGTTCCACGAGGTCCTCACTAACACTTTCTGATTCTAGCCACCCTAATTGGTGTAAGGCAGCATCTCATGGTGGATTTCATTTGCTTTTCCCTGATGGCTAAAAATGTTAATCCTCTTTCAATATGATTATTGGCCACTTGCATGTCTTTGCCAAAAATGGTTGTTTGGATTCTTTACCTTACTTTAAAAAACTTGATTGCCCTTTTGTTATTGAGTTATAATAATTGTTTATATGTATTCAATGTAAATCCCTTATCAGACATATTATATGCAAAAATTTAATCCCCTTGTGGGATCAAAAATTTTTATCCCATTTTTGTCATTTTCTACAAAGATGTCAGCTTGAATTTTGATAGGGATTGGATCAAATCTGTAGATCAGTTTGGAGAGTATTGCCATTTTAATGATAGTCTTGTCTTTCAATTCATGAACATGTAATGTATTTTCATTTATTTAGTTTTTTATTAACTTTTGCCAGCAATGTTTTGTAATTTTCACAGTTTTACACTTATTTTGTTACATTTATGTTTAAATATTTTATTTTTGTTGATGCTATTGTAAATGAAGTTGTTGTCTCAATTTCTTTTGTATTTCTATCATTGGCCCTATATAGAAATATAATTGATTTTTGTATATTTTTCTTGTATCCTGCAACTTTCCTGAACTTATTTATTAATTCTAATAGTTTTTTTTAAATTGGATTCTCAATATACCAGGTCATGCCATCTGCAAAAAGAGATAGTTTTACTTCCTCTTTTTTAATCTGGGTGCCTTTTATTTAATTTTCTTGCCTAATGGACTAGGCTAGAAATTATACTTTTTTGAGAAAATATCAGGCATCATAGTGACAATATCCAGGCCATCACTGGGCTGGGTTGTCATCTGGGATTCACTGCCAGGGCCAAAAAGGGAAAATGAGAAAAGGAGAAAGTGGGAGGGAAAAAAAGAGAAGCAAGAGGAGGGAGACTGAGAGGGAGGGGGCAGCTGGAGGAGGAAGAGAAAGAAAAGAACAGAAAAAAACTAAGAGTTGGCTATGATGCCCTGGCTTAGTGAAGGCTTCCATTTCCTTTAAGTGAAGTAGAACATCAAAGCCGTATGCAGGATGGGCTGCTTTAGAGAAAATAGCCCCAATCTGGCAAATGACTTAATATAGGGTTCCCTGTAGAGGGTGGCAATTTTGTCCCTGTTGGGAAATTTGGGCCAGGACTGAAAGGTTCATCATCATTTGTGTTGTGGCTTTTCCTTGTCCAGGGGTGACAATCTGGTTGTAGGTGAGGGATAGCCATGAAGAGGTGACCAAGGGGAATGCATTTCAGCCTAAATGGCCTTACTACAAACTGTCCTTTGCTGAGTACCAAAGGTAGCTATGAGGATCACTGATTTGTGATGAATTTGTCCAGTCTCTGGGTGAGGGTGCTTGTTTTAGTTTGAATAATCGAAGGGCAGTTGGATCCAGAAAAAAGACGAGTATCTGAAAGAAGCATGCTTTTTCAGAGGCTTTGGAGTTATAAGTAAATATTCTTGGGGGACGTGACTTTTTGAAGAGAACTAATCAGAGAATGCACATGTCAGGATGCAGTCAGCACAAGGCTGTGAACTGGGCCACCTCTGGAATAATAAAAGGCAAATGGGACCCTTAAGGAAATGGGCTGGCTTAGAATTATGAATCACTGAGCCCATTTCTTAGAGTGATTAATGATGAATCACTGTTTTAACTTTGGATGAAATAATAGGCTGCATCTAAGGAGCTTCATTAATCATCATAAGAATTAGGCCGGTGCCAATTCATTACTGCAGAGTCGACATGTGCTGAACAGTTGAGTTGAATTTCAGGAAGGGGTGAACTTTAGGCGAGGGCTGGTGTAGAAGAATGTAAATGTTAGGGGTCTATTCTCTCCTGAGTGGGTGGAGATTTAAGAGTGGAGAATAGATCCTATGCTATCATCCCTCATCTGGACTCCTCCTCTAGAAACTCAACGAAACACCAGCTGCAAAGTCATTTGGCTTTTTGGTATTCAAGGGCACGATACAATAGATAACATATATCATAAAATCGGATACTTTTATCTGTTTTTCACTTTGCATGTTTCATGCGATTAACCATCACGTGAAAGTGATTAACAATCTACTGCACCCTTGGATTTCAGCAGGCATGAAAGTAAGCAAATCTAGCCCATTGCTCTTTGAAGAGCAAATTCAGCTTTGCAATGTTTTAAAAAACTTATTATAGATCATGAAAACTTGAGCTCCAAGCAACAGAGGGAAGGAAATCAGTCCATACACTCAAAAAGCCAGGCAGAATTCACGGTTTGGCTAAGTTCAAAGCTCCTGAGTGGAAAGAGAGGTTAAACAGTTATTTCAATAGATTTAAATCGATGTGCTTTAAAGATATATAGACAACATATATGTCTTTCTTGTAGTGGCCAGAGGTGGTGGGGAATCCAAGAGAATTTCACTTAGTCCTTAATTCCAACAGCTGTGATTTTGATAGAGTAGGGCACATTTCACCCAACTTACAAAATAGATATATTGTGCTGTCTTGATGTTGTTAGCTCTAGTAATTTTTAAGAATAATGAAGCACATTTAAATCATCATCTGAAATCTTGGGTTATGCTGTACAGTAAGGAAGTTTTATGGGGGGTCAAATCAAAAGCATATGAATTGTTGAAAGAAAATCAAGGATTGGATCATAATTTTATTTTATTTTATTATTTTTTAAATATATTTTATTGATTATGCTAGTACAGTTGTTCCTTTTATTTTAAAAGACTACTTATAATAGAAATATTTTTAAAGTATAGATTCTCTTAAAGTAGTTTTATCAGTACTTTTAGGAAGAAAAAAAAATAAAAGGAATTTGAAAATAAACTTGAATTATTTAGATATACCTATGGAGCTATTGTGCATAGATTATCTTCACACATACACACAAAGCACCAATTTTGCATAAAGCTTCTGTCATTGAAATTTAATAGCTTTTCAACTGATTTCTCTGACTCCAGGCTCTTTTTCATTCAATGTGTTTTTTTATACTCCCAGAGAGAACTTTTTACAACAGAGACTGTATCTGATTATTGCCTTACTTAAAACTCCAATGAGGGAAATAGGAATGGTTCCCACCTCCCAGGGTCTGGGTATCTGAGAACTAGGGGTGAAGGACGAGACCACGGTGGTAGGGCCTGGCCAGGGTCACTGAAGCCTGTCTATACACCAAGCACCACCTGCGCTCTGAGTAAGGCCTTGCAAATGCCTATAGAGATTGTGCTTAAATTATTAATTTCAAGGCATGCATTATTACATTTGTATATATATTTTCTTAATCATAGGATTTTTAAAATACAACTATTTTCATGTGGAAGGTCAGTGAATATTGTTTTTAACTTTATAAGGGATCTCATGCTCCCCAAAAAGCAGGAATCAGCAGCTGTAGGACCAAGTACAAACTTGTTGTCCTGGACCACATGACCCTCCACACCCCAATTGGACCCATAGGACCCTATGAGCCCAATCCTTCCAGTTTTAGCTCTTTCTACCCTTCACACCTGCCCCCCCCCCCACCTCCAGCTCTCTGGTTGCCCTCAGGGTTCTACTTCTGGAAGTCATTGTAATTCTCCCAACAGGGATTTGTTTTGCTTTCCTCTGCTGTTTCATCTCAGCACTTGTGTGTTCCTGTCTACTAGACTATTTTTCCTATCATGTGACCATTATTTGTCTGCCTGTCTACCCTGTCACGCCTTCCTCCTGGAATCCCTCTGACCAGCTCTGCAGTGGAGTGGAGATTCCCTGCCGGTGCTTGCTTAAGGTTTGTTAAACTGAACTACATTTTATGTAAGAAGGCAGTGCCTGAATTCAAAGGTGGTAGGGAAAGGCCGTAAATGAACCTCTCTAAAACACAAAGAACCGAACAGCACACAAGCACATCAACAATAGGTGGGTGGCTAGCTGTCAGCCCTACCAGACAAATACGAGATTTTCAAAAAGGTTGAAGAGATGGCACCCAGGAAAGAAAGCTTGGTATTTAAAAAGCACGTAGAATGAAGACTAAAGCAGGCTGTCGAAGCCTAAACCAAAAAACATCCTGGGAACAGGCTTTCAGATAAGGGCTGGGCTTGGGGCAGGCATTCAATAGGGTGGGAGGATTAGCGACTGGGGCCAGGAGAGCCCAGGCCTGCACCGCATACTGCAGGAGTTGCAGGCACCTCCTTGCAGGTGGTAGATGGTGTTGGGGCGTCGGATGATGTTGGGGCGTTGGATGGTGCTGGGGCGTTGGAGCCCTGGGCAAGCTGACAAGCAGCCCAGGTGCAGGCAGCTTGGACCAGCTGTGCAGAGGCACTTAGCCATGTGGAGATGCCTGATTTTCTTCCCCTGCACACAATGGAGACACAACTATTGAAATCTTCCTTGGTTAACTCCCAGGTACAACAGCTTATAGATAAGAATCAGCCTGACTCTGCTTTAAGGGACTGTCCATTACCTTGAAAAGAAAAGACCAGGCTTCCCTAGAGGGGAGCAGAAGGCCAGGTACTCAGTGCTGGTTGGAATGAATAGATGAGTGAGTGAATAAATGAGGAAGCACAACTCCACAGTTCCCTGTGGTAGCATGCCTGACAAAAGGCTCAGAGCTGCACAGTCCTGAATTTTTTAGAAGGCTGTCTTAGGAGGACACATGGAAGCAGGCCAAATGCCTCCCTCCCTCATTCCCCCATGTGATTGTCCTAATGGATCTTGGACACTTTGATAAGCTATGTCCCTGTTACCCTGATGGGGAAAGCAGAACAGATAAAAACTAGGAGGATGATTTGAACGCATAAAGGCTGATCTGCAAAATAGACCAGACATGATCTATCTAAAGACCAGGCAGAATTCAGGTCAGAAGATTCCCTCTTTTCTGTGGAACCCAATTTAATGATATTCTTGGTCTATGAGGACTGACCGGAGCTGGTAGATAGTTCTCTGTGAACATGAGTGTTGCTGTCTCTTCTTCTGTGTCTCCCACTGCTTAGCTCAGCATTATTAGGCCCAGCAATGTTGTTGGCTCAATTGAATTGAAATGTCATTTGAGCTGCTTTGGAAATATTCCCCCCTTCTTTGCAGTTTTCAGAGCTCAAGTTACTGCCTTTTCCTTTGGATTGGGTGAAATTGTGAACTGACTTGTTTATATGTACTCTGGTTATTTATAAGCTGAATTTAATTTGTTCAGTAAATGTTTACTGAATGCTTACTCTATACCAGGCACTGCTCCAGGGAGCAGAACGGACAAGAGTTTATGCTCTTTTGGGTTTTATATTCAGTGCAACAAAAAGCTGTAATATTAGTTGCAAATTTCCCCTTTATGTCAAAAGGAGTGACATTTGATCGGTACCTTTCTTTGCCATTCATTGCATTATTGTTGACTGACGACCTAGTGGATTTGTAATTGTACCCAAAGCCGTAGATGGCCCCATAGGTCTCTATTTCAATCTCTTGTTTTGTCTTTTTGTTTGTGTGTCTACCTGTGTGTGTTTCTGTGTTTGTCTATATATATATACAGACTGAGATAACGACATTTATAAGAAAGGAGGACACATCCCTAATGACATTTATAAGAAAAAATGAAAAGAACATATATTATTATTCTTACATGCGTAAGCCTGTGTAAGACTATTAGAACTTCCAAGAAATCTTTTAAGACCCAACCGGGCTAGATATGAATCCTCATACAGGGGCTGGTATTTTCCTTTGTCTTTATTCTTCCTCCCCAGTTACAACCCTTTCAGAGATGCGTCCTTGTCCATCTGTTATTACAAACTTAGCCTTGAGTCTGGGGCTCACCATTTTAGAAGGCTCATTTTTATTTAGGGGGAGGAAGCCCTGCTGAGCCAGGAGCCTCAGGGCCTTGCCGGTTTGGCCCTAGTGTTTCTGTTTGCTAATCGCTCTTGGTTCTAGGCCCCGTGGCCTGAAGTGAGAAAGAGCCCATCCCGCAAGCTCAGAGAGCATTTTACTCTGCTCAGTGCCTGGTTGGAGGGAAAGGGGTGAGCAGAGAGTTTTCCATCTTTTTTAGAATTCATGTAAGTCATTTTCTAATACTTGGGGTTTCTGCCCCTTGGCTAAGCCTTGGCTGAGGACCTGGTATGACAGAGACAGCGATTCCAGGGGTCCCACTCAGAATGGCTGGTGGAGGCCTCTTGCACTCTGACTGCAGGTCATGTTGGGTCCATGTTCTGCTTCTTCCCGTTGTTTCTCTGTGATCTCCCACTTTCCTCATTATAATATAAGGAAAATACTGTTGCATTTAGAGAGTTGTTCAAAATCTAAATGAAGTAATTTCCATAAAAGAGCCTGGCTCTTGTGAGTTATTTGAGTGGATATTGTCGAGTGTTCAGTGGGGGTTGCCAAAGTAAGAAACTAAAAATACAGGATGCCCAATTAAGGTGGAATTTCAGATGAAAAATGAAAATTTCTTAGTTATAATGCATAAGTATAACAAACTATAATAAACTATACATAAAATATAAATATATAGACATGTCAATGTAAATATTTCAGGACAAATACTGTGTGGGGCATACTTACATTAAAACATATTCTTTGTTCATCTGAAATTCAGATTTAATTTGAGGCAACACTAACCCTACCTCTTCCAGTCACTGGGCCTATGTACCCACCCCTGGCTGTTGTCGGCTGCTAATGGCCCTCAGCTGCCCTATCTGTTGGGGCCTTGGCTGAAAGGTGTGTGCATATGTGTATGGGGGGGTGGTGTGCAGGAGTGGGGGTATCTCACATGGAAAATTAAGGTTCCTTTCCTCCTCCCTCCAAAGGGGATAACCTGTGGCTTTGACTGACTGACAGGAGGCACAGAAGGCAGGCCCCCTTTCCTCCTGGAGGGACCCCATCTCTGTGCTGTGTGCTGCAGAGCTGCCCTAGGGGGCCAGGAGGAGCCAGGTTCCAGCCAAGACCACATCCTGGGCCTTTTTCTCCCCTGCTTTCTGCTGCTTCTCCCTCCCATTCTGAGGCTGATTTCTCAATCATTTCACAATCCTGTCTCAAGAGCTGTCTTAGATTGAAAGCCAAGATTAATGCATGTGGATTCTTCCCCCTTCCTGTACAAAGCTGTGAAGATTTGTAAAAATAAATTCAATTCTTTTCTTAAAAAAGCCATGATGCTTAAGAGAATGTATTCAGACATTAAATACAACATTTGCTGTGCAAAAAATTAAAAATTCACAAGCATTAAATAATAATATCATACTTTGTCAGATTATTAAAATTCCCTATGTAAAAATGTTCACCACCAAAGCAAGATGCTCTTCTTTCTCCAAAAGTCACTATCATTTTCCCAAGTGAAGGACAATGACTCAGCATTTTCTTTGTTATCTTCTTGCAGTTCACTTTCAATCTAGATGGATATGTTGGGTGTGTATTATCCTTCAGATTTAGCACAAAAGAATTGGGAATGAGAAAGAAACAGCAAACAGCATCCATTTGTGGTTTCGTCTTTTACATTTAACCCTTAATTCAATTGAAATTTCTTTTACTTAGCAACTTGTTCTATCTCTATTGATTGATCATTTCCACATTGACTTGAATGCTACCATGAAATCTATTTGTTTATACATGGGTCAATTTCCAGTCTTCTGTTCTATAAATCTTTCTGCCTAGTTCTTTGCTATGGTGCACTATTTTAATTACTGTGGCTTTAAAACATATTTTAGAATACAGAAGATTGAGCCTTCCCTCAGTAGCCTTCTTTTTTGATTTTTTTTTAAACTATTGGCAGTT
>VMDR010012427.1:0-26606 GCA_007922815.1 Macrotus californicus | reverse complement strand
CTAAATGATAGCTTTGCTGGATAGAGTCATCTTGGATGTAGGTCCTTGCCTTTCATGACTTGGAATACTTCTTGCCAGCCCCTTCTTGCCTGCAAGGTTTCTTTTGAGAAATCAGCTGACAGTCTGATGGGCACTCCTTTGTAGGTTACTGTCTCCTTTTCTCTTGCTGCTTTTAAGATTCTCTCTTTATCTTTCATCTCGGGTAATGTAATTATGATATGTCTTGGTGTGTTCCTCCTTGGGTCCAACTTCTTTGGGATTCTCTGGGCTTCTTGGACTCCCTGGAAGTCTATGTCCTTTGCCAGGTTGGGGAAGTTCTCCTTCATTATTTGTTCAAATAAGTTTCAATTTCTTGGTCTTCCTCTTCTCCTTCTGGCATCCCTATGATTCAGATGTTGGAACGTTTAAAGACGTCCTGGAGGTTCCTAAGCCTCTCCTCATTTTTTTGAATTCTTGTTTCTTCATTGTGTTCTGGTTGAATGTTTCTTTCTTCCTTCTGGTCCACACCATTGATTTTAGTCCCAGTTTTCTTCCCATCACTGTTGGTTCCCTGTATATTTTTCTTTATTTCACTTAGCATAGCCTTCATTTGTTCATCTGATTTGCGACCACATTCAACCAATTCTGTGAGCATCCTGATTATCAGTGTTTTGAACTGTGAATCTGATAGATTTACTATCTCTTCATTGCTTAATTGTATTTTTTCTGGAGCTTTGATCTGTTCTTTCATTTGGGCCATTTTTTTTTTTTTTTTTTGTCTTGGCGTGCCTGTTATGTAGTAAGGGGTGGAACCTTAGGTGTTCACCAGGGCAGGGTAACCAAGTCACTGTGTTGTGATGCTGTATGTGGGGGAGGGGTCCAAGAGGGAACAATGTTGCTTGCTCTACTCTCTGCCACTTTTCAGTCACTTCCTCCAATACCCACAATCAAATTGGGCCCTTCTGGTGCTGATTCCCAGGTGGGTGGGCTTTCGTACATTCTAGGACCCTGTGGTATCTCCAATGAGCTCTCCTGTGAGGCTGGGAGTTTCTCCTACTGCCCCTACCTTAACCCCCACAGGTGTTTTCAATTAGAGGCTTTGAGGCTTTATTTCCCCTCACTGGGACCCTGGGTTGCATGGTCTGTCTCACTCCCCAGTTCTTCCTCCCAGTTTATCCACATGTGGGTGTGGGACTGCCCGGTCCACCAGCTGCGCCTTGCCGCCAGTCCTCTCTGCCCAGCTGCCTGTCTCCGCTCCTCCTATTGGTCTGGATGAATGTTTCTTCTTTAACTCCTTGGTTGTCTGACTTTCATACAGTTCAATTTTCTGTCAGTTCTGGTTGTTTCTTGTTTTTAAATTTGTTGTTGTCCTTCTTTTGGTTGTGTGAGGAGGCATAGTGTGTCTACCTATGCCTCCATCTTGGCCAGAAGTCAGAAACTTCATTTCTTTAATGTGACCTTTTCTTCTTTCTTTCCTTTTGATTTAAATTTGCCTTGTCCAGTCTGATAGCACCATGACTCATCTGCCTCCCTCTTTCCATGCACATTTACTCCCTGAATTGTTAAGCCCTTAAGATATCAGATTCTGGTCAGCATCAAACAGTGTCATGAATAAGGTATCAGGTGTGTTTGACCACAGAAACAGCAGTTCTATTAAACTAAAGATAACATGTAGGCCTCAGTTGTGTTTTAGCTCTAGACCTGAAAGAACAGAATTCCCTCACCAACCACATCCTTGCAAAGCCAGATAGAATGACACCATGGCTGATATCAGAACAAGATGCAATGATCAACTACCCTCTTTCTTAGCTCTGATGAGTCAGTAGAGCCCATGACCCAAAATCCCTTATTCACCATGATTAATGATCCCTCTCCCTCCCATATAACACATCCCCTAAAAGCCATTGGGAACCGGGTCTTAGAGCATTAGCTCACCTATGTCTCTGGGTTTGGTGTCATTTCCTTAAATAAAACTTTGCTTTCTTTGCTGCATACTCCTGTGTGGATTGTTTGGGCTTTGATGGTGCAGGCAAACAAACCCCTATAGTTTGGTGGCAATTTTGGTGCCTAACATGGGGCCTTTTTGCTGGTGGATTTGGTGGCCCCTGGCCTGGGGCTTGCCACCAGGCTCCCAACCAGCAGCTGCCCAGACCAGTTGTCTTGAAGGTAGATCCTGGACAGTTGTCCACAACTGGGAGCCCCTGATCAATGCACAACACTTTCATTTGCAGCATAAAAACAAGGGATTTTGGAAAAGGTCTGGATTAGGAATCTGTTCTGGTTTTGAAAATCCAAGACATCTTCTGGTTAGGTTTTGCAAGTGACAACCCCAGGGAGTTGAGCCTGTTCTGGACTTGGGGAAACTTGGTGGGAATAGAAAGGGTGACAACTCCTGAGAATCTTACAAGTTTGAGATTGTTTTGCTATTCTCTTTCTTTACTGTACTTGGGGAAACTCAGTGGGAAATAAGAGGGAGATGAGTTTTCAATAATGTTGCTAGTTTGTTTGTTGGATCTCATTACTAGGGGAAACTCAATGAGAAATCTTGTTTGAAGTTTGCTTAAAATTATAATTGTTATTTGTTGAGTCCATGTCTCATCTTGTGAGAGGGGGCAAATTCTGACTGCATTTCAGCAAACCTTAAAGGAGTGGGCAACGGAAGCTAGATCTGGTCTAATTTAAGGTAGCTATTTGCCTTACTTCAACTGCACTGAGCAGACCTTGTGTTTGCACTGAGTTGTTTGCCCCTTGTGTTTGCTCCTTGTGATGAGATAATACTCAGGTTTGAGACAGAAGAAAGTTTGGTCACCCAATCCCTCCTATTATCTTGTCTGTTGTGTCTGACTTGTCTCTGGGCAAAATTTAGAAGGATATAAGGTTTGCTGAATTGTTAATTCCTATAAGTTTTTCTTCTCTCTTTGTTCCCTTTATCAAAACTGTCTAGTTCTAAAACTTATTTAAAATTGTTTGAGATAGGTTTTTCAATATGGCAGCAGAGTAAGTGGATAGATCTTATGTTCACCTCTTCCTAGAACCAAATGGGAAATTTAGCTAAATTGAGGAAAAGTTAAACTGAATAACCAACAGAAGACTGAATGAAGAGGAGATTTATAACCAAGGAGCTGCAAAAGAAGCCACATGGAGACTGGTAGGAAGGGTGGAGAAGTGAAAGGGACTGGTTCTGCTCCCACAGGCAGCAGCTGAAGTGCTGAAGGGAAATACCAGTTGTGGGAGTTACTGCTGAGAAACATGGGGCTTTAACCTCAGACTAGGTTCCATAGCCCAGAATACCAGAGCTAGGAAGAGACACCATAGCATTGGGAAGTGAAAATCTGGGATGTTTGCTTGCCTGCCCCTGGTTCTGTGCTGGTAAGAGCCAGCCTTGGAGAGCACCTTGGTCCTTTCCAAGAGCACCCAGGTCCAGCAGAGGGAGCCATACATTGTGGATCACTTAAAGCTTCAAGCAGGTTGCCAAAGGCAAGGCACAGACACCATGTTTGACATTGGCCTGAGCTAGAGTCTTCCATAGGGTCCCAGAACCAACATGCCAAGTGGTGAGCCTTGGACAACATCAGAGGAGATCCAGCAAACTTCAAAAACAGCATATCCAAAGGAAGATTGCAGCAGGCACCAAACTCTGCAAAGAAGCATTCTGTTTCTTTCTTTTTAATTTTTTGCTTCTTTCCTTTTATTTTTTATTTTCTTCTTTTCTGTTTTTCCTATTTTTTCATTTTTCTTTATTCCTTATTTCTTTTTTCTTTTCACTTTCTTGTTCTTTTTTACCTTTTAAATTTATTTTCACACTTATATTTTAAATTGTATTTGTTTCTATATATACTATTTCTTTTTTTTTTAATATCAGTTATTTTTTAAAAATTTTATTTATTTATTTCCAGAGAGAGGAGAAGGGAGGGAAAAAGAGAGGGAAACATCAGTGTGTGGTTGCCTCTCAAGCAGCCCCCATGGGGGACACAGCCCACAACCCAGGCATGTGCCCTGACTGGGAATTGAACCAGTGACCCTTTGGTTTGCAGGCCGGCACTCAATCCACTGAACCACACCAGCCAGGGCTGTTTCTATATATACTATTTCTTATCATATACTTTTATTCTCCCTACTCTCCCCTTATTTTTTTTCAGCACCCGTAGAGCAACTTGCACACTGTGATTTCACACACAGCCAGCTAGAGGGTTGATCCAACACAAGAATGGACCAATAGTAATCATGACTCAATTACAATAGGAGAGCCTATGAAACCCAAATAAGGGATATTTCTAGAGCACCTAGCTCAGAAGATCTAGAAGACTACACCACTGGGTCCCACAGAACACATACTACATAAAGCCACCCCTTTAAGACGGGGAGTTATAGCAGATCTATCTAATAAGTACAAACAAACACAGAGATGCCAAAATGGGGAGACAAAGAAACAGGCCCCAAATGAAAGAACAGGAGAAATCTCCACAAAAAGAGGTAAATGAAATGGAGGTGAGCAATTTACCAGATAATAGAGTTGAAAGCAATGGTTATAGGGATGCTCAAGGAACTTAGTGAAAACTACAACAGCATGAAAAAGGATGTAGAAACCATGAAAAAGGACCAGGTGGAAATGAAAAATAGCATATCTACATCAAGAGTACACTGGATGGAATAAAAAGTAGGTTGGATGAGCATAGGATTGCATCAGCGATTTGGAAAACAAGGCAGAAAAAAAAAACACTCAATGACAGCAGAAAAAAAGACTAAAAAGGATGAGGATAGTTTAAAGGCACTTTGGGACAACGCGAAACTAACAACATCCACACCATATGGGTACCAGAAGGAGAAGAAAGTAAGCAAGAGACAGAGAACCTGTTCAAAGAAATAATGGCAGGAAACTTACCTAACCTGGTGAAGGAAAAAGTCTTACAGGTTCAGGAAGCACAGAGAGCCCCAATCAAGATGAACCCAAAGAAATCCACACCAAGACACATTAAATGTCAAAGGTGGAGATCTTTTAGTCTGCCACCATTGAGTATGATGTTAGCTATAGTATTTTTCATATATAGCCTGTTATAGGCTGAATTACAGGTGTGTGACATATGGATCCAATCAGTCATTTCAGCAGAAACCAAGGATAAAGATAAAATTATCCAGGAAAGATCTGTGGAGAACACTGTTGTTGATGGCTTAGACCTTTGTGGATTGTGTGGGATTCCAACAAGGTTTTTGAGTTTTATACCAGCAGAAATGTGGTCAGCTTGAACTGAAGGGGGCAGAGAACAGGACTGGATGAAGGAAGGCCATTGGACATCTAAAATTCTACAAGACAGGCCAATAGAAATATCTAGCTGCAAACATGCAATACCCTTCAAGAAAAGGGAAAAATGCACCCCTCCAATTGTCCAGAAGTTGGCAGGGCTGATATTGCCACTATGAGTCCCAGGGCACAGGCTCAAGGGTTGGGAATGTTTTCTCTCCAATTCCAGAGGGCTGGGGCCATTGCCCAGGACTGAGAGGATAAAACTGATGGGCCCATGAGGCAGGGCCCCCCAGGTAGAACCAGATGACAGAGATTGAGCCAAAGAAAGTTGTTCTCAAGTCTTAAAATCTAATAGAAACTGCCCTTCTGGGTTTCAGACTTGCTTGGGACCTGTGATCTTTTTTTCTTTTCTATGCCTCCCTTTTGGAATAGAAATTTCTATCCTTTATTTAGTCCACCATTGTATTTTTAATGTAACTATCTTTTTCTAAAATTGTTGTTCAAGTACAGTTATCTGCATTTTCCCCCCACAACTCCCCCGCAAACCCCAGTCATCCCCACCTCCCTCCCCTGATCCCACCCCACTCCTTGGTATTGTCCATGTGTCCTTTATACTTGTTACTTGAAAGCCCTTCTCCCCTTTCCCTCCATTATCCCCTCCCACTTCTCCTCTGGTTACTGTCAGTTTGTTCTTAATTTCAATGTTTCTGGTTATATTTTGCTTGCTTGTTTGTTTTGTTGATTAGCTTCCACTTTCCACTTAAAGGTTAGATCATATGGTATTTGTCTTTCACCACCTGGCTTATTTCACTTAGCATTTGGAAGCATATAACTTTTCTGGTTTTGCAGGTTCACAGCTAGAAAAAAATCCCTCAGGATAACTCATACCTCGAGTTTCCTACATACATTTTTTAGGTGATATTTAGATGAGATGTTGGAATGGGTTAAGATTTTGGGGGGCTGTTGGAATGGGGGATGAATGTTCTTTGTTGTGAGAAAAATATGGATTTGGGTATGCAAAATTATAGGCTGAAATATGCCCCTCCCCCCCTCCCAATTCACATATTGGAGTCCTAACCCTCAATACCTAAGAATGTGACCGTGTTTCAAGATAACGTATTTAAAAAGCTAAATAAGTTAAAATAAGGTCATATGTGGCCGGGGTGGGAGGGCAGATAATCCAATATGACTGGTATCCTTGTACGAAGAGATTAGAACACAGACACACACACAGAAAAGACTACGTGAAGACACAGGGAGAAGATGGCCATCTACAAATCAGAGAGAAAGGCCTCTGAATGAAATCAACCTTGTTGACATCTTGATCCCAGACTTCTAGACTCCAGAATTGTGAGAAAATAAATTTCTCTTTGTTTAAGCCACCCAGCCTCTGGTACTTTGTTATGGCAGCCTTAACAAATAAATACATGGCTTTTCTTATGTTGAGGTAATGTCCTTGTATTTCTAATTTTTAACTTTTTTTAATGAAAAAAGTGCTAAATTTTGTCAAATGCTGTTTATGCATTAATTGAAATGATCATGTGGTTTGTCCCCCTTCATTCTGTTAATGTATTCTATTACATTGATTAGTTTTTATATGTTGAACCACCCTTGCATTTCAGAAAAGTTTTGCAATTGGTCATGTTGTATAATCATTTTAATATGCTGCTCAATTTGGTTTGCTAGTGCAATATGTTTTTGAAGAATTTTGCATCATTATTCATAGGAGATAGCTTTATAGTTTTATAAACAAGTGGTACTAGTGAAAGACTGGAAGGTGGAGGAAGGGAGAAATGATATTTTTTTCCTCTTGGTTCCTGATAATTTGTCCAGTAGTGGCGGCAATAGTGGAATATGAGTACAGCTCCAGGCTTCCTGGCCTAGCAATGCAGTTCCAGCAGTCATTGCAGAAGTCTTGTCAATGTGACTTTAATGGTGACATCTGCAGTGGTGGGTGACCTTAGGCTCCCAGATTCTTATAATTTGGGTGGTAATATGGACTCTTGGCATCCTGCAATGTGCCAGCATTAGTTCCAAAGGCAAATTACCCTGGGAGTGGTAACAACTTCCTGGAATTACTTATGGCTCAGTCACTGTATCTTCTCTGTTTATTCTTTATATCCTTCCATCACGTTTGTACTCAAGTTCCCATGTTCAATTTGCTGAATTTGAAATATTTATCATGATTTCAGTTTTTCTTTTTTTAAAAAAGAATTTATTTGTTTAATTTTAGAGAGAGGGGAAGGGAGGAAGAGAGGGAGAGAAACATAGTGTGAAAGAGAAACATAAATTTATTGCCTCTCGTACATGCCCCAACTGGGGATCAGACCCACAACCCAGGCATGTGCCCTGATCGAGAACAAAACCAGTGGTCTTTTGCTTTCTGGAATGATGCCCAACCAACTGAGCCACACTGGTTAGGGTGATTTCAGTTTTTCTGATCAGACATTGACTGAAACACTGACTGACCTATTTTTAGCTTGCTATTTTTTTTCTGATTAGTTATAGGTGTTGAATTTTATCAAAAATATTTTTTTGAATCTGTCAATTTTTTTTCTCTCCTTTAATGTGCTTAAACAATAAATTGCAATACAAGATTTCTTAAAGGTAAATAATTCTTATATTCTGGGGATATACCATACTTGATTGAATTTTTTGCTTTTAATGTATTGCTTGGTTCAATTTGCTAAAATTCAAACTAAGAATTTGAACATTTATATTTATAAGTGAGATTGGTCTATCAGGAGTTGACATGTTTTTTTCTGTAAAGTTCAAGATAATGAATACTTTAGAATTTGTAGGCCATACAGTATCTATCACAAGTACTTAACTTTTCTGCTTGCTATATGAAAGCAACCATAGTCAATACATAAATGAATGGGTGTTCGGTGTGTTTCAATTAAATTTTATTTATGAACATTGAAATTTGAATTTCACATAATTTTCACATGTCACCAAATATTTTTCTTCTTCTGAGTGTTTTCTAGTCGTTTAAAATTGCAATGACTGTTGTTAGCCCATGTGGCGTATAGAAACACTTGGCGGGCAGTGTTTTTGTTCACAAGCCGTGGCCTGCTGATCCTTGGTCATTATTTTTACTTTAGGAGAATTATCCCTATCTAGTCGAGAATCAGTGCTATGTTAATTGTTCTCAATGAATTTTAAAGTTTCCCAATGTTTTCTATGCTTTTGAAAATTTAAAATTACATAGGAATTATTCTTTCACTAAATGTGGTAGAACTACTTCATAATACCAGTGAGGCTTGGTATATTTTTGGAGATTAGATCACTGAATATCTTTTCCATTTTTTCGTGGGTTAAAGAAGTGTTTCTAATCATAAACTTTCAATTTATGAACTATTATAGATATAAGGATATATATCAGAGCAACCCATTGGTTCTTTCTGCCACCAGATGGCATTATCACATTTGTCTTTTGGAAAGATCTCTCTGGCTGTGGTGTAGAGCAGGGGTCCCCAAAATTTTGGCACCAGAAACTGGTTTCATGGAATTTTTCCACGGACAAGGGGGTGGGGGTTATTGTGGGATGATTTAAGCACATTACATTTATTGTGCACTTTATTTCTATTATTATTACGTTGTGATATATAATGAAATAATTATATAATTCACCATAATGCAGAATCAGTGGGAGCCCTGAGCTTATTTTATCACAAGTAGATGGTCCCATCTGGGGGTGATAGGAGACAGTGACACCAGAAGTGTGTTGCTTATGTCCAGTCTACTCTGTAATCTTGTTTTGGTTGCTGTCACTGCAGATAACCCTGCTTAACAAAGATAGGTTGTTGGAAATGGAAGCAGGCTTTTCAGTGTTTCTGTGGCAATCTCAGGATATTCCACCTTGACTTTACTTTTTATTTTATTTTTTGCCTGCAACAACTTTTTATTTCATTTTTTTCCTTTAAGGCTACTGAAAATCTGCACATAGACAAGGCAATTAATTCTCATAATAAAAATACTCCTGTCCACATAGCCATGGTCACCATCAGATTCCATGGTGAGCATGTGGTATGTCACATTCTATTGCCCAGGTACACTTTCTTGTGAGTCTGTGAGGTTTTGATCAATTCTTTCTGGAAATATTAGCTTCTCACAAACTGCCCCCTTGATTGTTAAATACTGTGCCACTTCAATGGGCTCTGTGAAGAAGCAAGGTGGAACATGTGTTAAATTAGCCTTTTTGCTCTTGCAATATATATTCTTGTAACATGTAGGTCTTGTCAGCCTCATGGTAAAGACTTGTGTCATTTATTCTGATAAGCACTCCATCAATTCTCAAAAAGACACAACCCCCCTTCACTCCCCCCCCCCCCCAACAACAAACTTTAACAGCAGGAAAAGCCTGGAAGGCATTACTGTAATTTTCACACTTAGACTTGAAACTCCATGATCATGAAGTTCATCCTGAAACAGGAGAACTTTTTTCAAAACACTTAATCTGTTCTCTGGCTTTCAATTTCTTTGTATCTATAGGATCTGTTGTAGGTACAACCTTTAACTTGAGTGATTTTCCAGGTAATGTTCCATTATAATTTGTTGTATAGGTCCAATCATATGGTTTAATAACCTCCTTCACCCCCTATCCTGCTTTCCTGCCACTCTTCTGCATAGGTTACTTTGAGACTTCCTTGGTAGTTGTTTATACATCTTAAAGCATCTGAAGTGTTGAACTTGATCCTAAAGCCAGAACAATGCTGATTCTTAAAACATCATTTCAGGAGGGAAGGTAAATGCCAGGGGTGTCAAACTCATTTTCAATGAGGGCCACTTCAGCCTTGCAGTTGCCTTCAAAGGGCCAGATGTAATTTTAGGAATGTATAAATGTAACTACTCCTTAACTAGGGGCAAGGAGCTCAGCGCTGCTGCTGGGTAGAAACAAGGTGGCGGGCTGGATAAAACAAGGCGGAGGGCTGGATTTGGCCCACAGGCCTTATGTTTGCCACCTGTGGTATGTGCTCTTCATTAGCTAATTTCTCCACATCTGCTGACTTCATGACATGGGTCTTGGTAGCTATCAGCTTCCAGGGCCCAAAAAGGAGGAGTCCCAGTGGCTGATCTGGAAGCCATGGATCATCACGGTCAGGCAGGCCTGCATGGGCTGGAGCTGCAGCGAGAGTGGACTCTGGTTTCCCGACCTAGCTGCAGCCCAGCCCCCACCCCCTTGTAATCCACTCACTTCCTGCTTTGCAGCCTGATTCCTAATATGCCAAGGACAGATGGACGGGGCAGTGGGGGGCGGTGAGTTTGTAGAGAATGAACTGGACTGGGACTGTGTGGCTAAAGGAGGTAAAGTGCTGTCGTCTAGGTAAGAGATGATGATGGCTTAGGTTACTGTAGCTACTGGTGGATGAAAGAAGAAAAGCTGGATAGATTGCAAAACCATTCAGGTGTGTTAGGGGTTTTCAAGATCATTTTCAGGTTCAATGATTTGCTGGGAGGACTTAAAGGATTCAGCATATAATCATATTCATGGCTGTGATTTATTACAGTGAATAGATCAAAAGTAAATTCAGAAAAGGGACTGGTATATGAATGGTGTCCAGAAGAAATTAGGTATAAGCTTCCCAGAATCTTCTCCCAGCAGAGTCACACAGGATGTGTTTAATTCCTCTAGCAACATGTCATGACAAAACATGTGAAATGCTGTCTACTAGGGAAGCTTACCTAAGACTAGGACTTCAGGGTTTTTATTAACAGACAGTAATTTGGGTACTCTCTCTCTATCATGTACCAAAACTTCAGAATCCCAAAAGGAAAGCAAGTGTTCAGTATATACCAAATTGTTTATAAAAACATTTTAAGTTCAGTGAACTACTCTTATCAGGGTATGGTATAACTCTCCCAAAATCCAAATTTCCATACACCAGCCAAGGCCAACCTTGTAAGCACACCTTTCAAAGGATAGCAGTCTTAGACCTACAGTGTTAACTATTTTCTGTGTTTTCTAACTCTTAATTATGTTTTTTCATGGGAAGTTAATATTTTTCTTTTTTCTTTTCTAAAGTATATTTTATTGATTATGCTATTACACTTGTCCCATTATTTTCTCCCCTTTATTTACCTCTGTCCTGCATCCCCCCTCCCACCAGCATTCCCCCTACTTAGTTCACGGCCATGGGTTGTACATATAAGTTCTTTGGCTTCTCTGTTTCCTATACTATTCTTAACCTCCTGCTGTGTATTTTGTAACTACATCCTTCTCCCCCTTGCCCCTCTCCACTGGTAACCCTTCATGTGATCTCCATTTCTGTGATTCTGTTCCTGTTCTAGGTGTTTGCTTAGTTTTTTTTCCAGGTTCAGTTGTTGATAGTTGTGAGTTTGTTATCATTTTACTGTTCCTATTTGTTATCTTCTTTTTCTTAGATAAGCCCCTTTAACATTTCATATAATAAGGCCTTGGTGATGATGAATTCCTTTAACTTTACCTTATCCGAGGAGCACTTTATCTGCCCTTCCATTCTGAATGGTAGCTTTGCTGGAGAGAGTAATCTTGGGTGTAGGTCCTTGCCTTTCATGACTTTGAATACTTCTTTCCAGCCCCTTCTTGCCTGTAAGGTTTCTTTTGAGAAATCAGGTGATAGTCTTATGGGAACTCCTTTGTAGGTAACTGTCTCCTTTTCTCTTGCTGCTTTTAAGATTCTCTCCTTATCTTTAATCTTGGGTAATGTAATTATGATATGTCTTGGTGTGTTTCTCCTTGGATCCAACTTCTTTGAGACTCTTTGAGCTTCCTGGACTTGCACATCTAGTTCCTTTGCCAGATTGGGGAAGTTCTCTTTCATTATTTTTTCAAATAAGTTTTCAATTTCTTGCTTTCCCTCTTCTCCTTCTTTTTAAAAATTTTTAAATTATATTTTATTGATTATGCTATTACAGTTTTCCCAATTTTTCCTCCTTTATCCCCCTTCCACCCTGCACCCCCAACCCTTAGTTCATGTCCATGAGCTGTACATATAAGTTCTTTGATTTCTCTGTTTCCTATACCATTTTGACCTCTCCCCATCTATTTAATGCCTACCAATTATGCTTCTTCTTCCCTGTACCTTTTCCCCTCATTCCTCCCCTCTCCCTCCCCACTGAAAATCCTCCATGTGATATCCATTTCTCTGATTCTGTTCCTATTCTAGTTGTTTGCTTAGTTTTTGTTTTCATTGTTTTTCTTTATTTTTTTAGGCTCATTTGTAGATAGTTGTAAGTTTGTTGTCATTTTACTGTTCATATTTTTGATCTTCCTTTTCTTAGATAAGTCCCATTAACATTTCATATAATAATGGCTTGGTTGATGCAGACTCCATCCAGTGGAGTCTGTATGTTGTGGATGAAATGAACAAATTCACACGGACCACAAAAGTCCTGTGGAGAAAAAGGGATAGCACAGCCACTCTCTGAGTGAGAGAGCACCCTCAACACTTGCCTGGACAGTCTTTTATTAATTTTCTAATAGCATACATCAAAGAAGGTTCTCATTCATTATTCTCAGGTTTGCTTCAGGTGATTACCTTTTACAGATAACAAAGGAAAGGGTGTTGCTGATTACTTCTTACACATAATATTCAAGGAACTATGAGGGCTTATTCTGAGTCAGGATCAGTTAGCCAAAGAACCATAAAACTTTGGGAAACAAACTCATTTCATGTTTGGACCCTTATCAGGAAATTGAGATCATTCTTAGCAAAGCAGTTTTCACAGGATTTTATGCATTTTTTTCTTAGGCCTGATTGCCCTGGGGAGCCATCTGTTCCTGCCCAGGGCTGCACCATCCTCCGGCATTGTTTCAGCCTTAAGTCAGGCAGGGGAAGTAAGGCAGACAAGAAATTAGGAGACTTCTTGCAGACAGAATGAGTACTCAGGCTATGTCAAAACCTAGGGGTAAGGGTACATCACACCCTTTTTCTATAGCACCCCAAGTCCTTCCCTGAGGGGCCCTCATGACAATTCCTATCTTAGGTCATCCCTCCCTTGAGGAATCTTACCTGTCATTGGCTAACCAGTCATCTGCCTGGGGCCAAGCACCGTGAAATGAAAGGGGGTAGAGGCAGTGCCCCTGCCAGGGAGATAAGCTTTGTCTCCTTAGTGGCTTATGGTCACAGGGTCTCTTTACTCAGCCTTAGCCATGGGGGGTTACAGCTTCTGAAACCAGGCAGGGAGGTTCCCAACACTTGGTGATGATGAACTCCTTTAACTTGACCTTATCTGGGAAGCACTTTATCTGCCCTTCCATTCTAAATGATAGCTTTGATGGATAGAGTAATTTTGGATGTAGGTCCTTGCCTTTCATGACTTGGAATACTTCTTGCCAGCCCCTTCTTGCCTGTAAGGTTTCTTTTGAGAAATCAGCTGATAGCCTTATGGGCACTCCTTCGTAGGTAACTCCCTCCTTTCCTCTTGCATCTTTTAGGATTCTCTCTTTATATTTAATCTTGGGTAACTTAATGATGATGTGCCTTGGTGTGCTCCTCTTTGGGTCCCATTTCTTTGGGACTCTCTGGGATTCCTGGACTTCCTGGAAGTCTATTTTCTTTGCCAGATTGGGGAAGTTTTCCTTCATTATTTGTTCAAATAAGTTTTAATTTTTTTGCTGTTGTTCTTCTCCTTCTGGCACCCCTATAATTCGGATATTGGAACATTTCAGGTTGTTCTAGAGGTTTGTAAACTCTTCACTTTTTTGAATTCTTGTTTCTTCATTCTGTTCTGGTTGGATGTTTATTTCTTCCTTTTTTTCCAAACTGTTGATTTGAGTCCTTGTTTTCTTCCTGTCACTGTTGGTTCCCTGAATATCTTGCTTTATTTCATTTTGGGTATCTTTCATTTGTTTTTTCATTTTTTGACCAAGCTCAATCAGTTCTGTGAGCATTTTGATTACCAGTGCTTTAAATTCTCCATCAGATAGGTTGGCTGTATCCTTATCGCTTAGCTCTCTTTGTGAGGTTTTGCTCTGTTCTTTCATTTTGGCCCTCTCTTTGTTCAGGGCCCCCGTTAAGTTGTAAGGGGGAGGGCCTTAGGTATTCACCAGGGCAGGGCAACCCTCCTGGCTGTTCTGCGGTGCTGCCTGTGGCTGAGGGGCTAGAGAGGGAACAACAAAGCTCACCTGCTCATCTCTAGCGCACTTTTCAGCAAACTCTCCCATGAGACTGGGAGTTTCTCCCACTGTAGCAACCACTGTAGTCCACAGCCACCTCTGAGTTTCAGTTTTCCCTTAAGTCAGCCCCTCCTTTGTAGCCTACCACCCTGCCGCAGCCAGCCCTGCCCCCATGGTCCGCTGCCTCACTGCGGTTTCTCTCCGTCCTCTGCCTCACTGGTCTGGTTGTTCTGTTTGACTGTTTCTTTAATTCTGTGGTTGTTGGAGTTCCATGCGATTTGATTTCTTGGCACTTCTGGTTGTTTATTGATTTTAGATTGGTTGTTATCCTCCTTTTGGTTGTGCAAGGAAACGAAGGGTTTCTACCTACACCTCCATCTTGACCGGAACTCTCCGCTTCTCCTTCTGGCATCCTATGATTTGGATGTTGGAACATTTAAAGTTGTCCTAGAGTGTCCTAAGCCTCTCCTCATCTTTTTGAATTCTTGTTTGTTCATTCTGTTCTGATTGAATGTTTATTTCTTCCTTCTGTTCCAAATGGTTGATTTCAGTCCCAGTTTTCTTCCCATCACTGTTGATTCTCTGTACATTTTCCTTTATTTCACTTTTCATAGCCTTCACTTTTTCCTCTATTTTGTGACCATACTCAATCATTTCTATGAGCATCCTCATTACCAGGTTTTGCACTCTGCATCTGATAGGTTGGCTATCTCTTTGTCACTTAGTTATTTTTCTTGAGTTTTAATCTGTTCTTTCATTTGGGCCATATTTCTTTGTCTTGGCTCACATGTCATGTTGTAAGGGGCAGAGCCTTAGTTATTCACCAGGACGGGGCAACCCACATTGCTGCATTATGGCACTGTATTTGGGGGAAGGGTTGGAGAGGGAACAATGCTGCTTGCTCGGCTCTCACACCACTTTCAGTAACTTCCCCCACTACCCACAAGCAAATTGGGCCCTTCTGGTGTTGATTCCCTGGAGAGTGATGTTGTGTATGTTCTCAGACCCTGTGAGTCTCCCATAAACTCTCTTGTGAGGCTGGGAGTTTCTCCCCCTACAGGTTTTTACAACCAGAGGTTTCGAGGCTTTAGTTTCCCTGCAGTGGAATCCTGGGTTGAGTGGTCTGTCTCACTTCCCAGTCGTTCTTCCCAGTTTATCTGCACACTGATGTGGGACTGCCAGCCACCATCTTGCCTACCTGGTCCTTAGCTGCTCCCTTGCTCTGCATCATCTCTGCCCTGGCTGCCCATCTCCATCCCTCCTACCAGTCTAGATGAATGTTTCTTTTTTAATTCCTTGGTTGTCAGACTTCCATACAGTTCTATTTTCTAGCAGTTCTGGTTATTTTTTTGTTTTTAAATGGGTCATTGTCCTTCTTTTGGTTTTGCGAGGAAATAAAGTGTATCTACCTATGCCTCCATCTTGGCCAGAAGTCAAAGTTAATATTTTTCTTCTGCATTTTCATCCATTTGGAAACTTATTAAGTTAATATACTTAGGAGTAAATAGCTTTGTTACTGAGACATGTGCCACAGATTGTTACATTTCAGGTAAGCCAGTTTAAAGTCTTCACAAACTGCCACATCTTCATTAAATAATCAAAATATTAAACATTGAGGACTTCCTCTGTAACTTGCATAGGGTAAGGCACTCTGGATATAAAAAGTGAGCCAAACCAGACATGATCTGTGTCTTGATGGAGCTCACGTCTAGAGGGTAAAGGCACTAATCAAATAATCACAGAAAAAATATTTAAGGACAAAATTTGAAAACTGCTAGGAAGGAAAAAGGTAGTACAATAAGAATAAAATATAGAAAGGACATTTGAGCTTTACCCCGAGGGATGAATGGGCATTAGTGGATGAAGTTGCGTATTGGAGGTAGTGAGAGAAAGGAGAAAGAGGTAAAGTATTTTAGGCAGAGGGAACCTTGGAGGGCACTAGGAAAACACAACCACAAATTGTTTTTATCTTCTCAAGTAGTTCCTGTATTAGATTACAGAGGAGCTCTGAAATTCTTCAGGGTAATGGTTCAACTTCAGTTCAACAAGAAAAGGTTGAAGAGATGTAGCTGGAGAGCTGGGGGCCCAAACACATCTGCAAAGAGCTGCTCAGAGTAATCTGGGGCTTCTTTGATAGGCAATGAGTAAAGGAAGTGGTTTCAGATATAGATGCTTTCATTTGCTATCTTACGTACCACGTCTCAGCAAGTCACTTCTCCCTCAGGGTTTCACAGAACACCCTGAGGCCCTGCACCCTCACATATGAGGGAACCACAGCCTCATTCCCCTCTTCAGAAAACCAGGTCCTTTTATCCCTTTCCTCCAGGTGGCTCTGTGGATGACCCAGACTCTTCAAAGTGATTTCCAAGACTCTTTTTCTTTTCCCTATGTCTGAGTGCCAATCCAAGTTTAGTTCAACAAATATTTATTGAGTTCCACTAGGTATTGGCTTCTGTGATGTGGTGCTGAGAGTGAAAAGATGGATAGGACAAGCTTTGGTCTGGAGAGAGATGGACCCCAAAGCATGTGATTCAAACGGCCCAATTTTCCTATCTCTAGGATAATTAAGGCAGAACTCCCTGTCCTACTTTTTGTTATATTCTTGTACTGTCTCTGGTTTCTTATTGTTTCTGGTTGGTTCCTCTATTTCTAGTTTTTCCATTCTCTCTCAGGGTTCTAGTAATCTCTCTCATGTCATACTTCCTTTTCCTCATTCTCTGCCTTCTTACCATCAATCCCTTGGTCTCTTGCTATCTACTCAGGACCTGAGTTTTCAGACTACACAGAGCCCTTATTGTGTTGATAGAAGCTTTGCTGTTTAGCTACTTACTTTATCTCTATTTTTTAAAAGACATGAAAAGAATATTGTATTATGAATTTTTTGTGTGTGTTTACTTGCTGAAATGGAGCCTGTAGTCTCAATCACTCACAAGACAAAATTTATAGATAATACTTTGTTAATGGAAATGTATAGATGCACGAAATAAATGAAGACATCTAGGGAAGGTAAGATACCTGTTATATCTCCCTCACCGCCTGGCTTATTTCACTTAGCATAATGCTCTCTAGTTCCATCCATGCTGTTCCAAAAAGTAGGAGCTCCTTCTTTCTCTCTGCTGCATAGAATTCCATTGTGTAAATGTACCATAGTTTTTTGATCCACTCATTTACTGATGGGCACTTAGGTTGCTTCTAGCACTTGGCTATTGTAAATTGTGCTGCTATGAACATTGGGGTGCATAGGTTCTTTTGAATTAGTGTTTCAGGACTCTTAGGGTATAAACCCACCAGTGGAATTGCTGGGTCATAAGGCAATTCCATTTCTAGTTTCTTGAGGAAATTCCATACTGTTTAACAGAGGCTGCATGAGATTGCATTCCCACCAACACTGTACTAGGGTTCCCTTTTCTCCACATCCTCTCCAACACTTGTCTGTTGATTTATTTATGATGGCCATTCTGACCAGTGTCACCTTTAACTGGAACATAATCAACAAAAGAAAACAGCAAACAAAATACAACCAGAGACATTGAAATTAAGAACAATCTAACAATGGCCAGAGGAGAAGGGGGAGGGAACAGTGTGGGGAAGGGTTTCCAGGAAACACTATAAAGGACACATAGACATAACCAAGGGGGAGGGTAGGAGCAAGGGAGGGAGGTGGGATTGGCTGGGGTGGGGGGAAAATGCAGACAAATGTAAATGAACAATAAAGTAATAAAAAAAAAAGATACCTGTTATAAACATGGCATCTAAATTCTGAGATTAATTTAGTGGCATTTCCTACTAGTGAGCATAATCTTCATGTTAATTATAATTAACTAATCCAATAAACTGTTTTTGAGGATCTGAGTTTCGTGTAGACACTGTGGACACAAAGAAGAGGAAGAAATGTTTCTGACCCAAAACAATTGATTGGTCAGTTGGGGAGACAGTTAAGAAAATACCACAGCTATATAATTAATAGGCTAGCAATTTTCAATGGTTGTGCCATGGCACTCTGGTGTGCCACAAGAATTTTTAAAACATGTGATATATTTAGTCAAGGGCACTGACCTCTTTTCTTAGATTGTCAAATTAAAAAATGACAACAGCCAATAGTACAATAGCTATTCCATGTGAATGAATCAAAATTATACCTAATTTTTGGTCAGATAGGCAAAAAATATATTTTTTGGTGTGCCACAGAATTTTATTAATTATTTTACATGTGCCATGAGATGAAAAAGGTTGAAAATCACTGCCTTAGGCTATGATAAATGCTACTATTATGTACTTGTGTACTAAGTGCTGCAGGAGTATAAATAGAGAGCCTTCACCTCTCTATTTCACCTATATATATTCACCTTTGAGTGGGAGGTTTTAGAAGGCTACACAAAGATGAATTATTTGATCTGATCCTTGATGTATGAAAGAGCCAGAAATGGAAGGGAGAGAAAGGCATTCCAAGCAGAGGACATGACATATTCAAAGGCAAGGGAATGGGAAAGGATTTGGTAGGTTCATAGCCCATGGTGTTTTCATGTGGCTGGAGCCTAGGAAGCAGACAACATAGGACCCTTGAAGATCTGACAGATCAGATTGCTAAGGAGTCTGGTCCCACAGGAAAAAAAAAAAATCAGTAGGAAAATTAAGTGATAAAATCTGTGTTTTAAAAAGACAGCTATGTGAAAGCAGTCCAGTTAACATGATAAAGGAGTGATCTGAGAGGGTGGGCATTGAGAATTAGACAGATTGAGGAGACACAGTTAAGAAGAGCCATATAGAGGAATTGGAATTGACAGGACCTAATAACTGATTAGATGTAGTGGGGAGCTGGGGCAACATAAAGAAAGAAGGAGTCAAGAGTAAGAGTTTTCTGCATTGGGTAGCTGCTGGTTGGTGAAGCAGTGAGAAAGAGCTGTTTAGCACAGAGCCCCTAGAGCTAGAAAGCCAGCAGTTGAATTCGGTTTTACTGTGTACTCGAATGAGTTATTTAGCTTTTCTGTGACTCAGTTTCTAACTTGTGAAATAAAGGATGATTGCATTTACTTCATGGGGTAGATGAGTTTTAATGTTTTCATGAGCTTTAAATGAGTTAGTACATGTAAAATGTACTGGTAATGGTATAGAGGGAACACCCAATAAATATTAGCTATTATGATTACAATGGTCATTAACTAACACAGGGGAAGCAGGTGAAAACAATTTGGGGGGGTCAAGAAAAGACCTGAGTTAAATTCTGGGCCCTTTGAATTTAAGGTGACTTCTGACATTCATGCAGAAATGCCCCCAAAACATTTGGAAATATAGGTACTAAATAAAATGAGATTATGAGATTGAGATTATGTGTATTTAAAAATTATCTGACTGGAAATATAGGTACTAAATAAAATGAGATTATGAGATTGAGATTATGTGTATTTAAAAATTATCTGACAGACAATGTATGTAATTATTTCACTACAATAAGACCTCATAAGTCTCTGTGGACCCTGAGCACTGCACATAGCAGAGGACAGTGACTCGGCTTCTTCAGGAGCCTGCTGAAGCCAGATGCTTCCCTCTTGGCATCTGTCGCTGCTGCCAAACAGCATTTCTTATTCAGGCGAGATGCTTAGAGGAGCCCGATTAGCCCAGTGCATTGTGGGAGTGGCGATGACCCTTTTTTGAGAGGTGGTGCAGGGCGTAAAGAGAACAGGTGGATCTCTAAAGAAACCAGCCATCTAGGAGAGGGAGGGGAGGAGCTCAGCAGTGGGGTGTGTGGCCCCAAGATCCATGTCTAGACAGGAGTCCTTTAACCTGGAAAGTTATGAATTGGACAAGAGCTTTTGGATAACCAGTTTCACTTCACCGAAACGAAGGACACTGGCTACAAAGTGCCCCAAGATATCCTACAGAAATTGTTGGTATCCTTAAAAGAGAACCACTTCCAAGAAGGTAAGCAGTTTCTGGGAGGAGTTATGCCAAGACTTGGCATTGGGATGGATTACTGGTGTCACTCACTTGAGACATGGCAGTCATTTCTTGGTGCAAACCATGGATTACATTTATGCTATCAATGATGACCCTTACACGTGGGCAGAATAGCATGTGCCAATGTCCTCAGTTCCCTCTAAGCAATGGGGGAGGGGGCAGGGGCAGAGTCACAGAATGTGACAATATATTGATACTCCTTGGAATCAGTAATAAAATGACCAAAAGAGAAAGGAATTGTGATGTCCTTAATAATATAGGATTTTAAAGATGCAGGAGAGGAGTCAGAACTGACTATAGTCGGATGTTTGGCAGGGATGTCTGCCAAACAGTGTAAACCCCTTGGATTGTTTTTGGGAGGAGTGGCTACAACTGTCTGCCAGCCCACTGAATTCATCATGCTAGATAAGGCAGTGCCTGGGAACGTGCTCATGCTAAGCAAGCCCCTGGGGATGCAAGTAGCTGTGGCTGGGTATTTCTGAAAAATTGAATAAAGTTAAATTAGTGGTCCATGAAGAAGATGTGTAGTCAGCATACCAGGAGATGATGATAAATATGACAAGGCTCAACAAAACAGCTGCAGGACTCATGCACATTTTCAAGGCCCACAGTGCCACATGCATGATGGACTTTGGAATTCTGGGCCATGAGAAGAATCTGGCTAAGAAACAGAGGAACGAAATGACCTTTGCAATTCACAGCATCCCTATCCTGACCACGATGGTTTGTATGAGCAAGACCTGTGGAAACATAATTGGACTCATGCATGGGACTGGCCCTGAGACATCAGGAGGCCTTCTAATCTTTTTACTGCCTGAGCAGTGGTTTGGTTCTGTGCACAGATGAAGTCCCCCAAATGTGGTGAAGTTCACCAAGCATGGATTACTGGGATCATAGAAAGGGCAACCATATAGCCAGATTCATAGATAAACACTGAATCATGGATGTCACACTACAGATAGCCACTGAAAATCACCAAGTGAATCCCACACCTGGTGCTACCCCTTAATCTAGCAGAATTAGCTGTTTGGTTTTGTTTTCAAATAGATCTTCCTCTATCATCATTCCAATTAAAGACTACAAACAACAAAAATCTCATTGTGTCTATACATCTGGTGACCTGAGGGCAATTTGTGAATGAATGTAGTTAATAAAATAAAATCCATTGCCTTTTTTTATGTTACATCAACTGAAGATGCACCTAATCTTGAGTCAGCTTCCAGGTTGAAAATTATGTTATCCAATACTGTTGATATATTTTGAATCTTTAGATAAAATCTCTTGCCACATACACTCTTTCCAAAGGTGCTTTCATGTAACTGTCAAATCACAGCTTGTGTCTTTTATTTCATGTAAATTTCATGTCTGTCCAGAAGGTATCCAGCCATGTAATATGAATAGAGACATGTATGGAAGAAGATGCAAGATACAAGAAACAATGTACATAGGACAATGACACCTCAGTCCCTTTCAAAGTAGGCATCTTGGGACCTAACATAATTTTCCCAATGGCCATCAGCTGCCCCATCATATTTTCCTGAATCTCATTGACAGTCTGAAATCTCTTCCCTTGCAAAGGTGATTTAGTTTTGGGGAAAGCCAGAAGTCACAGGATGTCAAATCTGGGTTGTAGGGGGCTGAGTCACCTGGGTCATTTGATGTTTCACCAAAAAACTCTGCACAAATGTGATGCATAAATGGGTGCTTTGTCATGATGAAGCTGCCAATCACCAGTTGTCCATAGCTGCAGCCTTCTGAATCATTAGAATAGTTTCTGCAGAGGAATGCCAAGCTTAATGCAAAATTCAATGCATATTCATTGCTCTACTCAGTCATCTTGAATGTGATGGCCACACAGTACATATGCTCACTCAATGGTGTATACCACCCCCACTGACTAGTCCAGTGAAATTGTCATTGTTCATGCATGTGCATTCCAGTCCATTCTCCTTGGCTGCCAGGTTACATCAGTGTTGCACAAACCATTCTCATTATAGTAACAATGGCTGGACTTTTCCCGATAAATGTATAGACCTTGTATATTTATCATCAGCCTGATTTTTTAAAGTGTCTTGCATGGTATTCTGGAAAGACAGAATTGGTAAATGACTCAATGGTATCCCAATAAGGAGACAGTTACATGATTTCTTAAAGTATTTAATTTGTAAAGCCCAGTCTTCTAATTTAAGAGCATCTCTTTGACCCAGGATGTTTCCCAATAGTGCATTCAGTTAAACAAGGAAAGTGCTTAATTCTGCATGGAAAGCACTTGGAAGCCAAAAAAAAATTTTATTTCTTTTTTTTGTAGCCTTCCTAATATTTATAATAATATCATCAATTGTTTATTGATAACAAAAAAGGGTACTTTTTGCAATATAGTTAGATGTTCTATAGTACAACATGGAATTGCCTTCTGAAAGGGGTTTCATGTATAATATTCATTTACAACTTAATATATAATTAACTACACAAATAATTTTTAAGTAAAATTAATAATAAAGACTGTCCTGTGGATGGTAGTGCTTAATACATGTTATATTTTGTATGGTGATTTCAAGCCATTTGTTTTTTTTAAAACCAGCAGCTATTTAGCCTAAATCTGAACACTATTTGGTCCTTTGCACCAGCACTTTTTTGTGCATGCTTTTTGTGATGTATTAAGAATCTGCATTGTCAACATTGAAGCTTGAACTTAAACTTGTTAAAATAAATATTAATTTTTTATTGTTCTTATATAAATAAATATTTTATTTTAATTTTTTAAGATAAATTTTTTTTAAAAATCCTGCCCCAAGGATATGTTTATTGATTTTAGAGAGAGGAAGGGAGAGAGAAAAAAAAAAAACATCAATGTGAGAGAAAAACATCAATTAGTTGCCTCTTGTACATGCCGCAACCAGTATGGTGTACATGTTGATGCTCCAACTAACTGAGCCGGCCAGCCAGGGCTGTTCTTGTATAATTAGATGCCTCTTGTAGTATTATTTTAGAAGCATTAGGAGGGTTTTGGGCATAGTACAATTTATTGGGGAAAACTAGATTTTAGTTTTATAAAACTTTTTAAGTCTTTTATGGGATCTATATTTCCTTGAATTAGCTTTTGAAGTTTTAGAACAAATAGATGATCTAAAAAAGTGTTTTCTGTGTTACTTAGAAACAGACACTTCCTTATATTGTAACCTACTAAGCTATTGAGAGATTAAGCACAAGTGCACTGATCCCTCAAGTGTCTGCATAACAGAAAAAGCCCCACATCACTGTAAGTTTCCAAATGTTTCCTGCTAACAGGCACCAAAGCCTTATGAATCAATCAACTTCTTGCCAAAGGATATGGCCACTAAGGAGAGAAAGCCCCTGGAAGAGATTTTACTGTAAATACTCCCCCTCTTTGGAGTTCAAGGGAAGCCTGTCTGGCATTTGTCACTGGAACTCAAGCCATAAAGACAGTGTGTGGTACCTGAGAGGTTGCTACAGAACTGAAATTAATTGGACATTTTATAGATGTTTGTACAGATATTGGTCCTCTAAAGCTACGAACCAGTGATCTGCGAAATAAAATGTGTTGGAAAACTCTAAGTAAAATGAAAAAAAAAGACTGAAGAAAGTCTTCATTTCTCACCTGCAAAGATATGGCCATTTTTTGGGTTCCAGAGATGATGCTGCCCAAACCCAGAATCTTGCATGGAGCTGTTCAGAACTGCCGGGGCAATCAGCCAGCAAGAGTGAATAACTGTCATCCAAAGAGTGGCTATTGATTCTCAAAATAAATTTCTGAGTCTGAAAATCTCTAGAGAATATACTAATCATTGCTTTGCTTCCTCAAGTCAGAACTTAATGACTTTTTACTAATAATCCTTTTCCAAAATGTATTACTGCTTTAATGTGATTTGAATAACCATCAAATGCTCTTCACACTTGGATGGGGTTCATTCAAATTTACATTCATGGAGCTATTATATAACCACTAAATTATGTAGCACAACTTCCCATTCTTGCTTCTTCTCTTCCTGTTATTCTTGTGATATTGTGGAAATTTATACTGTGTTTCTCTCATTTTGTAACAGCTCGTCAGAAATTCTTATGTGAAACCAGCTTTGCCTGAAATGCAGGCAGAGAGCTCTACCTAAGCTTCTTCAGTGGATGTTTTCAATAGGACAGTGGGTGGTTATCCAGACAACACAGAATTAATATATGAATACATTTACTTTTGAGCTACTTCTAGTATCTTTTAGAATATTATATGTATATGTTCGCTCAACAAATATTTGTGGTCCACCTAATATGTGTCAAACAAAGTGCCAGGTGTTGGGAATCCACACAGGTAAAGGGAGGCAGCATGGTCATGTGCAAGTGCATAGTTCTTGATGATAAGAATCTTGAATTCAAATCCTACCTTTCCAAACTTCCTGAATTTGCTAAGGTATTTGTTCCCTCAGCCTATAGGGAACCTATCCATGTGTGATGCGATCTTGTGGCTCAGCTCTGGTTCTGAACGCAGACAGACGCGTGTGGCATGCAGAGAACATCCGTGAATAGGTCTCCCATGGGGAATCAGGCCTGCATTGCACCTAGGCCGCTTTGAGACTTGCTTTTGCTAAAAAACTCCCTCACCTTGAATTGAGGAAACATGTGTACTGCATATCTTTAAAGTAACCTCCCAAAATCTATGCTAAACCTTTCAAGTTTGGGTGTAACCAGTTCAACCTTTTCCCTTTACAATTGCAAATGACCTTTATCTTAAAGGGATTAGCAACATTCTTTCTTTTGTTATGGTAACCACCTAAAGCTAAACTGTACACAGTGAAGGAGGACCCTCCTTGATGTAATCTACCTAGAATATCAATAAAAGCCTGTTGAGGCAAAGGGTCGGGCCCCTCTCTCTTGATCCTGGAGAGATCGACCATGCATCCCTTTTTCTCCACCGGATTCCTTTAGTCCACGTGAATTTGTTCGTCACTTGTCTGGGGATATAGGACAAGCATTCCACAACACGCGGTCCTGCCGGCCGGGACCGCGACATCAGCCTTCATGGAAACTTGAAGAATTAATATCTACTTTACAGGGTTGTTGTGAATATTGGCAATACTATATAAAGCATCTCATGTAGGAGTTGGTATACAAAGTAAACCCTCAATTAATTATTTGCAGGCTCCCTGTCCTTGAGGAGCTCTCCATTTCTATTATTATTCAGATATAGCCACTGTTCTTTCAGTCTAGTTGGGGAGACAGATATAGCAGATGATTAGACTGTAGTGTGGTAAGTGAAATAATTAAAGAAATAGACATTGAGTTAGGGGGACTGAGAGTTAAAAGTTTGATATGCAACATTAACTTAGCATACTATCCAGTACATTTCTGTTGCAAGAACCTTACTTCATAAGTTTGTTTTAGTATCTTACGAAGGTTTCAGACCTATAAGAACAGCTATGTACAATACAATGATCCAGGACTTTACCACATGCAGGCATGTAACACCTCATTTAATCTTTACAAAGTAGAAACTATTATTATCCCTGTTTTACAAGTGGGAAAACTGAGGCACAGAGAAGTTAAAATAACTTGCCTAAGGTCACATAGCTAAGAAACCAGGATTCAAACCAGGCACTTTACCATCAGAGTCCACATTTACAACCCTCATTATACTTCCTTCTATCATTTCCTTCTTCAAGCTTCGTTTTATAGCTAGTAGAGATTGTAACTAATTATTCTTGAGAAAGTCATACAAATCAAGAGAAATTCATAGAAAAGTCAAACAGAAGAAAAGCATTGTATCTGGCAATAAATAGAGCCCAGCCATTTCTTTTTTCCAGGCAGAACATAAAGAGTGTTCTCTTTTGACAAAGCCTGGACCAGTCAGACTCATTCTTTCCCATGTCCAGTTTCCAGGGGTGGCCCAACCAAGCTCTTCTTTTGTGGGCTGGATAGTTTAGAGTTTTGTATAGATTTTTAAAAAAATCACATTTTAAATCAGCTTCACTTTATTTTTCTGAGAAGTATGAACTGCAGCGTTCCTCATTTTCTAAGTCCCCTGGTGAAGTCCATGCTTTTACTCTCTTGGCTTACTGAGGCTTTCCACTAGAGGACCCTGCCTTTGAGATTTCAAGTACATTTTACAAAACTGGTACATCTTTGTTCTGATACATGATCTTTTTCCATTGAAAAAATAGTTTGATTTTTTAGACCTGTTGGTCACAATCTAGTTTGTCTGGAAAGCTGTGAAGGGGGAAATAAGATCAAACTCATTTTATTTATTTATTTATTTTAATTTTATTAAATTTATTGGGGTATACTGGTTAATAAAATTACATGGGTTTCAAGTGTACAACTCTA